>NW_020769788.1:28081-59615 GCF_900518735.1 Pseudonaja textilis | reverse complement strand
TGGAAAGGGGGGAGGACATGAAAAATTCAGGAGGGGGGGACTGGAATTCAAGTGCAAGGCCAAGGCGAACCCATGCATCGGTAGTGCTGGCCTCCCATCGACTAGCAAAATGCTTGAGGCGGCCGCCTATGGGGGGGATTGAATTATCTTGAGCGACGGAAGGGCCTGCTCCCGGATCCCCGGAAGGACCTTTTGTAGGGACCACCTCTTCTGGGCCTGTCGGATGGGTCCGACCGGTCGTGCGGAGGAGGGGGTCTGTAGGAGGGGGATTGGAGGTATCTCGGGGGGAAGGAGGCCTGAGAGGAGGGTCGAAAGGAACCTCGACCAAAAGAGGGGGAGGGACCTCTGGGGTCGGGCCTCCGAAAAAGCGAAGGAAGGTATTTGCGTTTGTTGTGGGTCTTGGCCAGGAAGGGGTCGAGAACCGATCCAAACAGTTTCCCCCCCGAAATGGGAGCTGATGCCAGCTTTGCTTTGTTCTTGACGTCTGCTTGCCAGTGGCGGAGCCAAAGCAAACGGCGAGCAGTGACCTGAGACGATATGGCTCTGGTGGAAAATTTCACGGCTTGGAAGGTAGCGTCGGCCGAGAACTCGGCCGCGGCCGTGCGCTTAGCGATGTCCTGCTGCGCCCTGAGGTTGGCTGCAGGGACGTGCTGTTTAAGCTGCCGAAGCCACTTAATCGAGGATCTGGTAAAGAAGGACACAGCAATAGAAGCTCTAATAGCCCAAGCGTCGGATTGGTGAGCACAGCGCAGGGCCAGCTCGGCTCGCTTGTCCTCTGGTTTGAGTGCCTCTAGGGCATCGCTAGGGATCGAGGAGGAAGCTAGACCCACAATAGGATCATCAACAGAGGGGGGATCGAGCATGAGGGAGAATTCCGGGTCAAGGTTAAAGAAGCGCTTGTCCTGACTGGAAGGGGGGGAGGGGGCCCCGAGGAGGCTAGTTGTCTGGAGACCGGGTTGGAGAAGATAGGTGGAACCAGAATGACATCAGTCTCCACCACGGGCTGAGAAAAGATGGAGTCGAGAGGCACCCCCGAGGCTACAGGCTGATGGTGTGTGAGGGGTCAGGCTGGAGGTATTTTTTGCCTTGAAAAGAATTGACCTGAACAGGTGCGGTTTGAACAGCCCCACAAAGGTGGGCTGGTCCGGGGTGAGGCCTTCGTCCTCTGACATGTCCTCCTCCAGTGGGTCTGCTCCCGAGAGGGGCTCGCTGCAAATGATGGACCCCAAGTCAAGATCTTCCTCTTCCCCAAATTGGGTGGGACCCCCAAGCTCCTGTGCCTCCATCTCCTCTATCCCCAGAGAGAGAGGCAATTCCCTCTGGGATACTACCTGACCATGCGAGGGATCTGATCTGGAGAGCGATCTGACAGATGGTGTGTGAACTTCAGGGGCTGCAGGCCGTGGGGCCGGACCGGCCATCTGCTGGAGCCCTTGCGCGATTCCTTGCCGGATGGCAAACTCCATCCATAGTTTCATGTTCTCAGGAATTTCTGCCATAGGAGGTTGGGGAGGCTCTTCCGGGCGCAGGCCAGCAGCAGTGGGGGTGAAGGTAGCTTCAGGAGCCTGCCTAGGCTGTGAGGCTGAGGAATGAGCAGGAGGGGGGGGAGGAGGATGGGTGGAGATTGAGGGGGTGGAGGTGGAAGGAGCCAGAGGCATGGAGCTTGACTCTCTAGACCGCCTATCTATTTCTTTCTCAAGTGCCCTGTGACGTCTGAGGGCATCCTTCTGGGAGGCTTTGGAAGCTTCCTGTGCCTGGTTGTGCAGGTAATGAGATTTTGACTTGGCCTTCAAAGAAGTGCCACGTGAAACTCTGTCATCTGCCATCTAGAAAAAACTGGAAGGAAAAAAAATTTTTTGAGTTAATATGAGACGGTTGGCTCGTCTGGATGCAGCCTACACCAAGGCCGGGTATCACCACGATTGTTTCACACACCCCTTTTGGTCAAAATTTTTTGTAAGCTATTAAAATGAGTAAGCAGGGACTAGCCCTATCCAATCAGCCAAAAGGAACGCCCGTGCAGCTGTCCCCCAGACGAAAACCGGGGGGGGGATGTCAATGCTGCTACTTCGCCAGCTGAGGAGGCTGTGGAGCCAACAGACCCTGTAATGCTCGAAACCTTTGCATAAGGCCTTGAAGACGCGAGCTAGAATATAGGCAGTCCTAGGGAACTATCTAGGGATTGCTTAGACACGCAGCCTGCCAGACAAGGCCCAGAAAAAATGGCGATCGGCCATGCGGCCACGTTCAAAATGGCGGGAGACCCCTGGGCACACCCAAGATGGCGGACGCCGTGCGGCGCCCAAAATGGCGGCCGCGAGCTATGCGAAACGACTCTCAGCAGCGGTAATCTCCCTGAGAGGAGGCCTGAAGGCCACAAATGACGGGAGGAGCAGGGGAAGAAGATCTCCCCTAGGCTATTGACGGCGTTCGCAGAGGGGAAACAATGAAAGGAAAAAAGGTAGGAACGAAGCGGCTTCGCGCTGAGCAAAGGAGCGACAGAAGATGGGGTGGGGGAGACACTCGAAGCGCCGGATTCTGCCCCTAGAAACAGATTAAATTGCCCCCCATATGATTAGAAGGGGAGAAAAAACTCCCTAGGGAGCTCAAACCTCAAATCCACTGCGCAAGTTGAAAATAAGGGTCCAATCTGATAGAAGATCTGCGAAAAAAGCTGGATTGGCCAAGAGCTAAGGAAAAGCAGCCCGACTGTCACGAGGCTGAGCTAAAAACTGGGGAACGCCGAGTGGACCACGTGATGGAGAGAGGCGTTCCTCAATTTCAAGCTCAGCCTGTGAGAGCCGAGACTGGTGCACCTCCCATCCTGGATGCTCGTAGCAGCTCTATGGAGAACTGAAGAAATTTAGATTGGAAGAATTGTTTTCTTTCACAACCAAAGAAGTTGAACATAACATTTTTAATAATGCTTTTTTTTCAATAGTTGTTGTTTCTCAATTGTTTAAGATTGAGATATTTTCTTGAAGAAGAATGTCAGAAAACAATTAGCAGCATTACATATAGTCCTCAATATCACCATTTGTTCAGTGACCATTTGAAGTTATAAAGAGACTTACAACATGTAAACATGCTTATAAACATTGCAACATCCTCCTAGTCACCTGATCAAAATTCAACTATTTAGCAACTGCCCCATTTGGAGGGCTGGATAGCTGCATATGAGACATTACTCTCAAGTTACACATTGTCTCAGAGATCCATTTTTGCACTCATTTATTTACCACATACTACTCCTGTGCTTTACTGCAATTCTTTGAAAAGAGTAATAAATGGCACTTTGATTCATCTCTCAGGTTTGTGTCCAGTCTCCATCTATCTGTGTCCTACCTGGTGAAAGCTATGGTGCCACACCACTTTCTTCTCATCAATCGTCACTCTCTTGCCTGGGGAAGCCATCACATCAACTCTTCCAATCTTGACTCTCATAAAGGAATTATTTGGAAAAATGACTAAGTTGGTGATATCAAATCCAGTATTTAACTCTTTGTGCTTCCCCAAAAACACTGTTTCTCTGGCACTGTTGTTAAATGTCACCCACTGAAGAAAGGGATGCAGCTGCATTGGAAAAGACATAGACACAAAGAAATAGTTCAGTTAGTTTTTCCATCCAAAGTTTGAAGGAACTTTTTTTCAAATTCGTGGATCATCAAGTTTTCTCACCACAGCCCATAGTCACTAATAGAGGATAGCATGTTCAGTGCAGAAACTCCAATAACAGTTGTGATACTTGTATTGTGGTGAAGGGACATGAATCTGTAAGCAAATCTGCTTGGTGGGAGGAAAGAAGTGCACATCACACTGTGGAGCATTATTTTGCAACTCTGGTTCTCTCTAAGAAAAGGACTCACCTGCCAAGCATGCAGATCCCGAAACTTCAGTTTCTCCCTTTCCATTACTGCTCTGTGTTTGGACTTGGACTGGTACAAGGCATGTAAAGCATGTGCCACAACGTAAACAGCATTGTAGACACTGTAGCTGTGGCCAGTCATGCTCATTTCAAAGGCCAAGGAAGGAAGGTTCTCCAGTTTCTCTTGTCCGCTGCAGGCTTCGCTGTTATGTTTCGCCATCTTGGAATCTGGAAATAAACATCTAAATGTTTGTGTCCAGAAGTGCTCCAGAAAACTGTCTTCATTGGATTGAAAAATATCTCTTTGTTGGAGAAAGGATTTGAACCCTTGAACCTCACCAGAAGGAACTGTGAAACTTATGGAACCGTGGAAAACATGAGTATCTTCCCTCATTTGATAGGACGTGGATGCAAAGTCCAGCTGAGCAGTCATAATCCACACCTTGCCCATGGATGAATGAGTCTTATTTTCCATTTCACCTAATCCAATTAATGTTTGTAAAGAAAACATAGAGAATATTTCTCCATAGACAACAACAGCATTGGCTTTGCTTTTGATTATAACTTGATAGATGTGAATCCACTTTTCCTGCATATTAATGTATTCCTCTATATAAGTGGCTTTAGGGATTCTTTCTGAAAAAGCATAACAGTTTCCTCTTTGGGAAAAAAGAAGCTGGAGTTTCTGCAGAAATATCTCTCCGCTTTCATTATCCATAGCTAGAAATCCAACCCATTTCCATCTAAAATACAGAAGTAATTCAACAATGCCAGTATGTTGATGAGCTTCATTTGAAACCATTCGGTAGAAAAAAGGTGCCTGAATTTGATCATCTGGAGCGAAAGAACCATAACTGAGCTAGGAGGCAAAGAGTAATGATTTCTGACAATTGTGATAGATGAAATAGGATCTGTATTTAGCACACTGTTATATTAATGGAGAAACAGTAGCTATTATAAAGATGTAATACATTAGTACTAAATTGGCTAAAATCCACAAAATGTCCATTATTATTGAAAGATGAAGATATAACTGCAATAGCCCTATTTATGACATTGTAGCAAACAAAAACCTTACTTTGGGACAAATCCAAACAACTCGCTGTCTGGAGAGCCGAAACACAGACCACCCGCAAGACAGACACACACACCAACAAACTCAGAAAACTACAACAATGCCAGAAACAAACTCCTCTCCCCTCACAGCCACACATGAAACAAACAGTGCACAACATCTCAGACAAGATTCTCACCGAAGCCGAAACCAAGGTTCTTTCGAAAGGATTCAACTTTGCTGTTGCTCCCAAACACATCTCCACAGAAACCATCATATGTGGAGTTGAAACCAGCCTGACCAAAACCAACCCTGATGATGCTAATAGAATCAGACTTGAAATCACCAACATCCTCTGCACTAGCAAACCACCCAAAAGCAACTTATCCAAAGAAGAACAACTGCACTACGTAACCTGAAAGAAGACACCAGCATAATAACCCTACCAGCAGACAAGGGCAACGTGACAGTGGTTATGAACACATCTGATTACCAAACCAAGTTAACCAACCTACTCCAAGTCCCCACATACAAACCCCTAAAGACAGACCCCACCACCTACCTAGAAAAAACCACCAGATCCAAAATAAAAGCCTCCCCATCAGTGAAGAAATCCAGCAAAGAATCATACCCAGAGAGAAATCATCCAGATGCCCTAACTTTTATGGTCTCCCCAAGATACATGAAGAAGGAACCCCACTTAGACCAATAGTCAGCTCCATAGGCTCACCTCTACAAATTTCTCACCAAACAACTACATCCCTATGAAGAATCCATCAACTCACACGTAAGAAACTCATTCCAGTTCATCGAGATCATAAAGAAACAAAACTTACAACCCAGCGACCTACTAATGAGCTTCGATGTCATAACCCTCTTCACCCAAGTGCCAATAAAAGAAGCCTTGACAGCCATCCAAAAGAAATACAACCCTCCCAAGCACATCCTAGATCTGATCAACCACTGCCTATCCAATACATACTTCACCTACAACAGACAAAAATACAAACAAATAGAAGGAGCACCCATGGGATCACCCCTCTCACCTGTAATCGCAAACCTCTACATAGAACACTTTGAAACACAAGCTCTAGAAAAATATGATCACAAACCCAAACTCTGGCTCAGATACGTAGATGACACCTTCATAATCTGGCCACATGGGAAAGAAAAACTGAACAACTTCCTCACACACGTCAACAACCTACACCCCAAAATACAATTCACCATGGAAACAGAAGCTAACAATCAACTTCCCTTCCTAGATGTCTTGGTATACAAAAAATCCAGTGGCTCCCTAGGACACACCATCTACCAGAAGAAAACACATACAAACCACTATCTACACGCACTCTCACACCACCACCCAGCACAGATCAATTCTGTAGCCGAGACACTCATCTCCAGAACAAAATGCTTAGCCGACGAACAACATCTAAAAACCGAACTACACACTCTCACTAACATACTAACAGCCAATGGATTCCAAAGAAAGAAGATTACCCACCTAAAAGAAACCCCAACCAAAACCCAAGACAGAGAACAAGAGAATGGCAAAGCCCTCCTCCCACATATAAAAGGCACTACAGACAAAATCAGCAAGATCCTGCAAAAACACAACATTAAAACAGCATTCTGCACAAACAGAAAAATATCCACCATCCTAAGAAACCCTAAAGACAAAATCAAGTTAGAAAACCCTCGCCTGCCCCACCACATACATAGGACAAACTAACAGAAGAATAAGTACACGCATTGAAGAACACAAGAACTCAATCAAAAAAGAAGAACCGACCTCTTTTCTGCTCCAACACCTCAAAGCCACAGGACATGAGATTGACTTTAAAAATACCAGAACTATCACCAAAACTGAACACTTCAACAACAGAATAATCAGAGAAGCCATAGAGATAGAAAAACGCCCACACAGCATGGATAAATGAGATGACACCTTCCGCCTACCAGCCATTTGGAAACCCGCCCTCATGAACAGACGAGTACCTAACATGAAAAATGACACCAGACCCACACCCATGAGGGCCACACAAGATACTACCACCACACTTCCACGTAGAAAGCAGACTCACATCCACACAGAAGATGAGACACGACCACGAACCAGAAGCTGCACTGCAGCTGCATCACTACCCGCTTCAAACCCCTCCGAGCCATACATGAAGCAAACTGATACCCACCATGAAGATGCAGAACGACCACGAACGCGAAGCCATACAGCAGGATCACAGCTCATCAGCTCAAATCCCCCAGCAACTAAGACTAACCTGAGCACAACCAAGCCCCCACCTGAACAGAACATACCTCCAGCCAATCAGAACACGGCCAACCCCCCAACCAATCATAATACAGCCAAACCCCCAACCAACGAGAACACACCCCCATCCAATCAGAACACAGCCAAGCCCCCACCCAATCAAGTCACACCCCCACTAGCAGTTAAAAGGAAGAAGCAGCTGCAAGCTCACATTACTCTGAGAAACACAGAGCCGAAGACACAAGCCTGAGATGATGAATGAGACTTCATTGAAACGCCTAGATACTTCCAATCTTACGCGGGAGAAAACCTGAATAACCTAAGATCCACATACAAATACCCACGAGAACCTCAGAAATATATATATATATATATATATATATATATATATGCATGCATGCATGCATACACATTTACATACATACACACACGCACACTTTTATATTCTTAGTAGCTGTTTGCCTGTTTATGAAACAGGCAATTTACTAAAAAACTGTGGGGGGAAATAAGACCTATTTATGTCTACATGAAGGATACTAGTAGTCAGGTCCATTGAACGATATAGAATAGAATAGAATTCTTTATTGGCCAGGTATGCTTGCACACACAAGAAATTTGTCTTGAGGCCTTCTTCACTTGCAAACTTTTCCCCCTTCTTTACTTGCAAACTTTTTCCCCCTGCCCTAATGTCAATCTGATGTCACCTTCATTTAGTCTAATCTATAAATCTGGTTGGCTGAAGTTGTCCCTATTTAAGTCAGAAATAAAAGTACCGTTTTTCCTTTTGTTGGGACACAAAAGAGAAGAAGCACCAGGATGGGTAAATGTTTTCAATTTTGTCATCTTTTATCACAAAAAGAAGTCAGGTAATTGCAGGGACATGAAGAGTCAGAATATAATTCAGAAATGAGCATAGCAAATATCATGTTGATATAATTTCCTGGTACCACAAGGATGGGTGGAGGAAAAGATCACTCAATAATAGGTAAATATCCCCTATAAGTAAAATCTCCCCAACAGACTAAAGCTGGGTTATTCATCTGATTAGTCTAAAATGACTGCATTTCAAACTATTAGAGATATGATGTATGCCTAAAGATATGCAGTATTTTTGCAGAAATTGGGCTGGACATAGCTGTTTAATTATTTTCGCCCTAATTGCATTGACTCCGAGTACAATGTTGTAGATCCAAAATGAAAGACAAAGGAGTAACGTCTGTCACTGTTGACAAAAGTTTACAAGTTCCTCTAATGATACACAATTTTTGATTAAAAGAAGGAATAAAATAAATGAGGTATGAAGTCACCAAGCTAATTTCATACTTGGGGCATGTTGTAGATCATCAAGATTGATGACATGTGCAGGGATGTATCAAAATCTAGTCCTCCAATGACTGCCATTACTTTTTTCTGCATGTTACATCTGTAGTTGGGTACAAATCTATCATGAATAGAAAGAAGACCAAGAGTAGCCTGGTGGGTCATCCTTTCATTGAAGTAACTGTCACAGATTTGGAATCCCAAGGTGGCATTTGGTAAAACATTGGGGTTCCCATTGATTTCCTTGACAGCAAACACCAAGGCCAGAATGTGCTGATAATTCTTTGGCACAACCCTGGAACGAGAATAGCGCATCCAAGCAGTTATCATTTCTTTATTTAAACTGGGGGGTAACAGACTCTAAAATGCCTGTGTGCTGGTATGATATATTCTAGGAGATAACACTCAAAATAAAGGCAGTACATTTAAGAGAATTTACATTTTAAAATAAATGAATAAATGTCAAAAATCGCAGTCAAACTGGAATGTATTTATATTAAGTAAATAAATATAAACAGTATATACAGTATCCTTTGATAATTTGTACATGTTCATTTAGTAGTTAGCTCTATTACACACTAAGTATATGCTCTAATTTCATTATAGGATCACAGGCAATATAATAATCACACAATAAACTTTTTATTTATTTCTATAAATAAAATAGAAATTAATAAATAAATAACCTACAAAGAATTATATTAACAGATTGCCTAGCACACTGTGACTAATAGAAAAGATTTTTGAAGTAGCAATCAGCATTAACTTCTAGTAATGAAAACAGCAATCAACCTCCCTTCATCACAGGAGAAATAGTAGAAATTATAAATACTGTAAATTGAATAAATTTCACCTTGTGACATATCATTTTAAGACACAAACACCTACTACAAAAATATTAGTAATGTTCTTGTTTGCCTAATGTAAAATTTGTTGATTGAATTTGCAAACTGTTTATTTGTACTGTTGTACTGTACTGTTTTAAAGGACAGTATACAGAAGAGGAAGAAAATCCATGGGTTCAAATAAATTTTATACGTTTAAATGGAATTGTTGCAGACCCACATATCTTCTATCAAGATATGCTATTCATTTGCATTCTTTTGATTTCAGTGGTTGTTAGTAAAAAAACAAAAATTAATTGAAATGTGTTCAACTCAAGATTTAAATTCTACACTGTTAATCATTCTATCACAATGTTACACCCTATAATAATAGTCATTGTGGGTTTTTTTAATATCCTGTGTGCAACTTTATATATTTATGTGGAGAGGAGCAATATCTTTAAAGTAAAATAAATTTCAGATGAAACTGTTCCATCTGAATCTAGTTCCAAAGAGGCTCCTGAAAAACATGCCAGCTTCCTATACCTTTACAACATAAGGAATCAACAGCTAATCGTTTTAGTTACATTGCAGATATTCCTATTTCTAGGGTAGCAGGCAGTATATTTCCTAATAGGATTTTCATTTTAATCCAGAAGTAATTAGCATTCAAAACAATGACATTTACATCAAATATATAGGCATGGTAATTAGTCAATTATACGAAGCAATGTTTTAAAAATATCTTACAGGAGATTAAGAGTTTTGGAGATGGGTAGATAGTCTGTGAAGGCTTCATTGTCAAGAGAAGATAGAAGATGAGAGGTAAGCCCACCAATGATTAAATCACCTGGCTGATCATACTGGTGAGGGATGTGGAGCAATTCGTTGATGCTGCATAAATTGATCTGTGTTTGGTGCACCACATGAAGCAGTACTAAGAACATCAGTCCTATAAACCTTGCCATTCAGAAGACAAATAATCTCCTACACAAGAGCCATGGGCATGGTCCTAGGTCTAGCAGCCTCTTATGATGGCATTTAAATGTTGTGGTGTCCTAACTGAATCCTGGGACCTGATTTACAACTGAAGAGAAAAGCTAGGACCAGCCTCAGAAGGGCTCTGCTATCTTTTCTGCTCTTTCTGTTGTTGGAAGCAACATGGAGGGTTAACAGTCAATGGAGGTCTTATTGAAAGATTACAGGGAAGATAATAATAGGGTTTTGTAACAGCAGATGTCTTGGAAAAAAGTAAGAAAATATGTTTACTTCCTTTTTCTTCAAATGAGTTTCTTAACTTTTTTGAGAAAGCAAAAAAAAAATGCAACGAGACAAACAAATGCAAGGTGCTGGACTACAAGAGCAAGAATGGGACATATGATAGCAACACAAAAAATATCAGCTAAATGAAGTAATTCCAGATATGTTAGATTGCAAATTCTGTCATTGCTTTCCAACAAAGATGGGGAGGATGCTGACCTAAGGTTCTTTTTGTTTTCATTTCTCCAACCAACCTCTTAGTTTACCAAGGCCACATTCACGGAGATTCTTTGCTGGGCTACCTTCCTATGTTGAATGCTCACTCCCCTGCCCACCACCACCACCATTTTTCCTCCAGAATGTTGGTATACCTTGTGACTTATGGTTTATTGATGTGGACTAGTTTATATAGATATATACATGGACACACACACACACAGGAGAAACTCTTTTACATATAGTTTACATAGAGGGATAGAATCACAATCACGTAAAGTGTTAATACCACTTTATAATACCTTGGTAAGGCCACACTTAGAATACTGCATCCAGTTTTGGTTGCCACGATGTAAGAAAGATGTTGAGACTCCAGAAAGAGTGCAGAGAAGAACAACGAAGATGATTAGGGGATTGGAGGCTAAATCATATAAAGACCAGTTACTGGAACTGGGTACGTCTAGTTTCATGAAAAGAAGGACTAGGGGTGACATGATGGCAATGTTTCAGTATCTCAGGGACTGCCACAAAGAAGCGGGAGTCAAGCTATTTACAAAGCACTTGAGGGTAGGACAAGAAGCAATGGGTGGAAACTAATCAAGGAGAGAAGCAACTTAGAACTAAGGAGAAATTTCCTGACAGAACAATTAATCAGTGGAACAACTTGCCTCCAGTAATTGTGAATGCTCCAATACTGGAAGCTTTTAAAATGGATAACCATTTGTCTGAAGTGGTATATAGAGTTTCCTGATTAAGCAGAGGGTTGGACTAGAAGACCTCCAAGGTCCCTTCCAACTCTGTTATTCTAATTCTAATATGACTGTCAAATATACTGTATGTACTCCTTTGATCAATATAAGGTAGCACTCTTGGTTCTTCACACTTATTTTCCAACATTTCCATCACAGTGGTTGATCCAAGATCACCACATAATGCTTGAAAGATTTTCAACTGTATTTTTTATTCATGCACATTTAATTGAAAAGAAAAATACAAAATTAAAAAGGAATGTAATTGGTCACATATATTTCAAATGCAGAATTTTTTGTACCTCCATAGACTTAATATAACCATTGCTCAATTGTTTCAAAGAATGTCCAACTCAGAGAATCACATTCTGGAATGCACTTAACTTTTTTCTCGTAGATCATAAGTATTGCAATTATTACTTGCATAAATCTTCCACACCAACTTATTTTTTCTTCATCTATGGAAGTTTCCTTGCAAATAGGAACCTCCAAGAGATTACTTTCTCTCTTTATGTCTCAGTGATTCTTTAGAGTGTCTTCAATAAAAGACTTGAAAGTCTATCTGGCCATGAATCGTCTTTCTCCACCCAAATTCTGATTTATCTTCCATCCTGACACAACTGTACCAAGACCCTGCTTCAACCCTTCTTTCATTCTTTCTGGACATAATTTCCTGTTTATTTCATTATGTTTTAAAACTCTTATATACATTAAACCAAAATTTTACATATGCTAAAAAACTATTTCAAGAAAGGCAATATCTGCCAAAGCTACATTTTTAGAAGATTCAGACTCATTCACTCCGTAGCTGTTCTGTGTCTAGATCTTGATAAGAATATTCCACATAAGAATATTCCATATAAAGCAAGGGTTGTACCATAAATTTTGTTTTAGGGATTGTAACTGTGGACAATAATATGTATTCCAAAAGTTGATGAAGGCAAGAGGTCCAGTTCTCTTCTCCAGCATACATTATCACTTTCATTCTGCATATCACGATTTGGAAAATGACATATTAATGTTTATTCCTAAAACAGCTATGCAAAGATTTCTCAGCTGAATATATTTCTGGAATCCTTGTATCTCATTTGACTGAATATTAAAAATTATGGAACCATGGAATATATTTATGTTCCAGATCTTTTTTTACATAAAATTTAAGGGAGAGAGGGAGGGGGGGAAAATAGAAAGCAGTTTTCAATTTCTTTACCAGAAAACATGTACCATTACAAAATATCTATTCATATATATTTTCTATTCTATATTTTCTAATAATCAAAGTCAGAAATCATAACTGTTTCATGAAAAAGTGTATAAGGGGAGTACAGTCAATCATAAATATAGATATTGTTTTTATCTAATCAAAGAGGATTTCTCTTTGGGAAACATAGTGGTACAGAGATTTAATGACACTGGATCTGCTGGCCAGAAATGGTCCTTACTCCAATGGTTCAAGCCCGGCTCCGTGAGATGGAGTGAATCCCATTGCTCGATCACTAGCTCCTGCCCATCCAGCAGTTCAAAAGCATGCAATATTGCAAGTAGATAAATAGGTACCACTTGGGGGGTGGGAACTAGCTACATTCATGTGTGCAAAGATTGGAAGCTGGCACTGGACTGGCTGGACATGAGGTATCACGACACAAGGGAAGGCAAGACTGATGGAGGAATCTGGAAGAGCCAGCAACCCAAACACTCAAGCTAGTTAACTGTTCTAAAGCTATTTCACTACCTGTGGTGCATTAAGGATAGGTACACAAGGAATGAATTTAGCAATTTAGGCTATTTAGGCTATCAGGACTGCATTGTGTCTACCATGTGAAGATTTCTCTGACATTGTATGTCATACACTAAATAATAACAGATTATCTGAGCCATTTCTGCAAATTCTATCATCATCCTTTTTATTAGTAGTACATAGCCTTTCCACTTTTGAGATAATAATTTCACTGCAATTATCATATATAAACAAAGTTCCATTAGTCCCAAAGGAAAGGTATCTTCTTTCAGTTTTACTTTAATTTGTAAAGTCTTCTGAATTAATGCTTGTATTTGTATCCAAAATTAGTTTTTTTTACATATCCATCAAATATGATCAAATGTCTTTCATATTGTTTACATTTCCAGCAAAGGTTCAAAATACTTTCATACATTCTAGGTAATTTATTTGGTGATGCTATACTAATGATACATTAGTTTATAAACAAATATCTTTAAAGCTAGAACACAATATTAATTTCAATCATTTCAGCCACATATTTTTCCAATGGTAACAAACTCTTTCAAAGCACTTTCATTTAAAAAAAAAATCACTTTTGAGTTCCGGTTTGCAGGGCTTCGGAGGCAGGCAGGAATCCGCGATCGTGCGCGGTTTCTGCCTGGGCTTGCCGCTGGAGTGTCCCTAGTCAGCTGGCTTTGGGGCTAAGCCACCCCGTAGAGGTGGTGAAGACAGGGGAGACCCAGCAGGGTTTGAGGGGAGCCGCACCTCTCCTCCTCAGCTGGCTAAACTCTCTTTCCCAAAGGCAGTAAGAGCGGCAGTCAGAAATGGCTGACTCAAAGAAGCACTCAGCCAGAAAAGAAAGTGCACGAGGAAGTTAAGAAATGAAAGTTTTTGGCTGACCAGGACAAAAAGTAACAACCAAGGTACCCTGGAATTTAAATTTTGCAAAAGATACATCGCTCCCAAAGAAGAGTCAGAAGCAGCGAACGAAAGTGAAAAGGGAAAGTTTTTTTTTCTTCACTCTCCTTCCTCACGCTGATAACGAGAAGATCTGAATAAAGAAATCGGAAAAATCCACTTTGGCACCAACAGGTAATTAAGCTGGAAATATAATTAAAGGCCAAAGGGACAATACAGATTTTTGAACACTTAAAAAAATCCTTTTTTTGCTATAAGTGGGAAGGGAGAGGAAAAGAATAAGGGCAGGACTTGAAAGGAGGAGACTGCTTGGAATTCAAAAGAATTTAAAGTTAAATCTTAGTAAAACTTCTAAAGGATACATTTTAACTGGAACTTTGCAACTAAATAGTAACCCCAAGAAGAGAAAGTGAAAGAAGAAGAAAGTGTTAAAAGAAATAGCTTGTGTGTATTTGGATTGCTTGATTTTGGGACTTTGGGAAATCATATTTGAATGACTAAAAACAACTGGGGGTTGTTTTTAAAAAACAAAAACTCTACAATGGCATCACCTCTGGATGAACTGAATGAACTGGATGAATTGAAAATTGAATTTAAAAAATATAAAGAAGAGGAACAAGAAGGGAAGGGCTGTTTTGGCTCCATCTTTCAATTCTTAGAAATGGCGATTGGTGTCTACAAGAAACAACAAGAAAAGATTGTACAACAAGAAGATTGGGACAAAGAAGAAGCCATTTTTAATGAACAAGTAATTCTATCTGGGGAAGAAAAGGGAAAGGGGGGGGAAGAGAATGGAGAATTTAAGACCTAAAGAAACAGCCAAAAAAGGGAAAAATAATGTGAAAAAGGAGATATAGTTGGAAAGCAACAGAAAAGGGGAATACAGAAGAGGGAAATGGAGGTGGAGAGACAGGGAGGTAAAAAGGGGAGAGAGAAGAAAGAGAAAAAGGAAGGGAAGAGAAGTTACGAAAATTTGGAGCAAGATGTAAAGAAACAGGATTTATTCAGAGATAATGGGTGAAAATTTAACTGAAAAAGGGATTCTGTAAAAGTACATAAGACTGTATTGTTATATTTGTAATAGAAATAATGTTAGAAAATTGGAAACAACATATGATTAAAAAGTGGAATAAAATAGTGTAATTTAGTGAAATTTTTGTGAACAAAATAAACGAAATGAAGTAAATGAGAGATTTGAACTAGGAAGGAATGGGAACATTTTAACTACTCAACGTTTCATAAAATATAAGTGAAGTGAGAGGGAAATAATTATGGGAAGTTTATAAATGTTTCCATAGAAATATGATACTTATTTGAAAAGTAATGTGTAAAATGTTTAAGATTTAAATGAATATTAATATTAATGATAGAATCGAATTGGTATGGATTGTTGTTTTAATTATGTTATAAATTTATAATTTTTTCTTTTTAAAATACATTGTGTAGTTTTAGAATGTACCAAGCAGAATCCGAATGGAAGTTATGTATTATATTAAGTGTTATAATTTTAGGGAAAAGATATAAAGGCGTCATACTCCAATCAGTGATCACAGGAGAAATTTTGCTTAATGAGAAAAGATAATAGACAGCTGAAACAGGACAGACAAAGAATATAAGTATGATGATTTGAATTGAGATGAAATAAATAAAATAAAATTAAGAAAGTTGAAAGAGGGGAGAAGTTATATTAAAAATGTAGAATGGTAATAAGATATGGAATGGGATATAAAAATGAGCATGAATTTGAATTTGTGTCTGCACGAAGAGATGTAACCCGGGACCAGGCTGCTTTCAAAAAAGATGTTTTATGTTTTTATGTTCTATGTTTTGTTTGTTTATGTTTGTTTTTTAAAAATCAATACAATTTTCAAAAAAAAAAATCACTTTTGATCCAGGAAGATAAAAGTCAGAAATTACCTTGCAGCTGGCTTTCCAAAACAGTAGCGACCCTCTAAACTTTGGAAAGTTTTGGAGAATATCAGGCTTTTATTCCGCATCAGATGCAACTCCCATATTCCTGATCTTCTGATAGAACATTGATGTGAAATCTAAGTAGTCATAATAAATAGCTTGCCTATTATTGTTCATATTTCAACTATATTCTATACACTCATTAAACATAGTCAATAAACTTATCCCAATTTCTCTTTTTTCACATTTATTCCATTTATCTCTGCATATAGTTTAACAAAAAACAAGTATTCCAATAATGAAAAAGTATCAGTTCCAATCTTTCATTTTAATAATCTATATTTTCCTACTTTCTAAATAATTTGTTACTGCTAATACGTTTATTTTGTACCTCATCACTTTTTAGAATCCCTTTTCTTAATTCTTAATTAACCATAAATATTTTGAATAAACAATGTCTTTTTATTTTTGTTCAATTTCCATATTTCTTTATTTCCTGGTTCCGTTTCTTTTTACTTTTTTCCTTCATTTTTTCCTTCCTTTTCTTGGTACAGCTTTTATCCCGCTCCCTCTTTAAAGCTTCCTTCTGTAATTCCCTTTTCTGCTGTTTCCTTTTACTTTGTTTGGTTTTCAAAATATTATTACCATTTTTGGTTGCCCCCTCAAATCTCTAGTTTCTAATTTCCATTCTTCTCCCCTTTCACTTTAATATTCGTTGGTCCAATTGTTCATTTAAGATGGCCTCTTCTTTAATCAGCTCCTCCTCTTCTGGTATGCCTTGTTGTTCTTCATACACTAAAATCGCCATTTCTAAAAATTGTAAGGCAAAACCAAACGATGTGCCTCTTTCTTGTCGCATTTCTTTCATATTTCTTAATTCCATTTTTGGTTCCCAAAAAAGTTCTGCCATTTTTAAACACTTCTGTTATGTGTGTCTGTGATGACCCAGAGTACATCAGAAATATTATAACAAAACCCAAAATGTAACTAAAAGTCCTTTAATGCCTTTAACTTAGCTTCACTGTTTACTTGTTCACAGTGGAGGAATAAACTATTTTCAAAATAACATTTCAAAGGAAAGAAACACAGATCAAATTCAAAGAGCCGATAATGAAGCAAAAAACAAAAACAAACCGCATTGAATAAAGTTCCATGAAAGACCAGGATAGATAATTGCCAGCTTCAGGAAGATAACCAGGGACAGTCCGTTGGAAGAACGTCAACCAAGATAAACCTTCTTTAGAAATAAAACAGTAATTTGTCTCCAGTGTCTGTTAGCACGCAGGTGGTATCCCGCGTTTATGCAGATCTCACACCTGCAACCCATGAAGTGGATCATGGCCCTCTCCTCCCGAGTAGATCATGTTTTACCCTGATCCTCTCATCTCTGCATGCCCTAGGATGGATAGGGGATGAGCCTGGGTTGTCCTCTGACTGCTCATCTGGCCTTTGCCCTTCCCCAGCCTCCTCCACCACCTCTGGAGCCACACTTCCACTCCCTGTTGGCTGTTCCTCCTCTTCCTCAGACTCAGTCTCCCACCAGTGGCATGACAGTTCGTTTGTGTGTAGGGGTGTGTGTGTGTGTGTGTGTGTGTGGTATTTAGCTTTGTTTAGGTATTTTCCCACATCTTTATAGTTGTATATATACAATATATAGATTTGTTTTCATACATTTTCAGGGGTACAGGTATGTAGGTCTAGGTGTGTTCAGGTCTTTTCTCATGTAAGATTAAGAGTATCTTGGTGACGTTTTGGCGAGGTCCCACTCGCCATCCTCAGGCTGGTGGTTTTGGCTTCATGCCAGTGCAAGCAGTGTGTGATCGGAGCTGCCGTCTCTCTCTATATACGGGGGGGGGGGGGGGGGGGGGGGGGGGCTGGTGTGTTGGGCTGATTGGCTGGGCTGCTGCCTCTTGATTGGTTGATGGAGTTGATGTTAGTATAATGGGCTGTGTGATGGCCTTGTCAGTTCTGTTGTGGAGATATCCTGGATCTTGTGCTGTAATCTCCTGGGTCGTTTGTTTTGTAGTGATCTTTTTTCCATTAGCCTCTCGTGTTTTAACGGCTTGGGTAATGGGTTGTGTGATGGGCTTGTGAGTTCTTTTGTTGTGGTATCCTGGGTCCTGCACTGTAATCTCCTGGGTCGTTTGTGTTTTGATCTCTTTTCCATTAGCCTCCTGTGTAGTAACGGCTTGGGTAATGGGTTGTGTGATGACCTTGTGAGATTTATTGCTGTGGCATCCTTGGTCTTGTGCTGTGATATCCTGGGTTATTTGCTGTGTTATAACTTCTTGAGTTCTTGTGGTGTAATTTCCTGAGTTTTCTGATGTGATGTCCTGAGCAGGTGGCTGTGATGTAGCATTCTGGATTTTAGTCTGGCTTCGAGTTTGGGGTCTGAGTCTGTGTTCTTGGTGTGTGTCAGCTTGTTTGGTTTTGGGGTCGGGGGGTGCGACAACTGGCAAAGCAGCCGTGTTCTGTTTTCTGGATGGTGGTTGTCTTTCATTTATAGGATGGTGCTTGGGCCTGGGTCTGATGAGGGGGATTGGCGGTGGTATCCCACGTTGTTTTGCCATCATGCCCTGCCACATACATCGGACAGACCAATAGAAGAATAAGTACCCACCTGGATGAACACAAAAATGCAGTAAAAAAGCTGGAACACACTTCCTCATTAGTCCAACACATGAAAGCCACAGGTCATAGCATCAACTTCAATGGCACCAAAACCCTAGCCACTATAGAAAACCCCAGTTACAGAATTATCAGAGAAGCCAGAGATTGAAAAAAAGACCTGAAAGCATGAATAGAAGAGATGACTCCACCAGACTGTCAATTACCTGGAAGCCTGCACTCACAAACAAACAACAAAAAATCTCCACACCACAAGCCAAGGAAACACCTGGCACAACAGACCCCCCGATACCTCCAGCTCAAACACACCCCAACCAGGCACCCAGATGAAACCTAGCTTCCTAATAAATGATAGCCATCCATTTACTCAAAGCCAAGCCGCACTAAAAACCTCTAATACAGGATATACAATGTTGCCAGCCAATCAAGACAAAAAAACGCTACAAAACAGACAGAAGATATTAGAAACACCAATCAAGCAGAACACATCAAACTCCAAGACTAATAAACACAGACCAAGACTCACAACCAATCAGGATGAAGAAAAAATCATTCTAACACAGCAGTAGGCTAAAACCAAATTGAAAGCAGAAACGGCTGTGAAAGCCTGACTCACAGACGAACAAAATGCAAAAGCCTGATGATGGCAGATGAGATTCTGCTGAAACGTCGCTACAACTTTAAAAGCACAACTATAATGACATGGGAAAATATTATATATATATAATACACACACACACACACACACATACACACAAATACACACACACACACACACACACACACACACACATATATATTTGCTTGGTTTGGGGGTCGGGGTGTGTGGCAGCTGGTGATGCAGCTGTGGTCAATCTGCAAACATCAACTCCATCAACCAATCAAGAAATGACAACACAGACAACCTCCCCACCAGTATATATAGGGAGATGGCAGCTCCGATTACACTTTGCTCACACAAGCATGAAGTCAAAAGCACCAGCCTGAAGATGGCGAGTGGGACCTCGTCGAAACATTGCCAAGATATTTTCAATCTTACACGGGAAAAGACCCAAACATGCCAAGACCTGAATACTTGTACCCATGAAAACCTACAAATATATGCATATGCATATGCATATGCATATGCATATGCATATGCATATCTATCTATCTATCTATCTATCTATCTATCTATCTATCTATCTATCTATCTATCTATGTAGGTCTAGGTGTGTTCGGGTCTTTTCCCATGTAAGATTAAGAGCATCTTGGCGATGTTTCGGTGAGGTCTCACTCACCATCCTCAGGCTGGTGCTTTCGGCTCTGTGCCAGTGCAAGCAGCGGTACTGCTGTTCATCAACAGATGAACACAACACAGAAGCCTGATGATGGCAGATGAGATTCTGCTGAAACGTTGCTACAACTTTAAAAGGACAACTACAATGATGTGGGAAAATACCCGAGCAAAGCTGAATACCATACATGTAAGTACCCACGAAAACTAAAGAATATATATATACACATACATACATATACATATATACATACATACATATACTTCTCAAAAAAATAAAGGGAGCACAAAAATAAGACATCCTAGATCTGAATGAATGAAATATTCTTATTAAATATTTTGTTCATTACATAGTTCAATGTGCTGACAACAAAATCACACAAAACTTATCAATGGAAATCAAATTTAGCAACCCATGAAAGTCTGGATTTGGAGTTACACTCAAAATTAAAGTGGAAAAAAACACTACAGGCTGGTCCAACTTTGATGTAATGTCCTTAAAACAAGTCAAAATGAGACCCAATAGTGTGTGTGGCCACCACGTGCCTGTCTGACCTCCCTACAATGCCTGGGCATGCTCCTGATGAGGTGGTGGATGGTCGAACAAATGAACACAATACAGAAGCCTGATGATGGCAGATGAGATTCTGCCGAAACGTTGCTACAACTTTAAAAGCACAACTATAATGACGTGGGAAAATATCCGAACAAAGCTGAATACCATACATGTAAGTACCCGTGAAAACTTTATATATATATATATATATATATTTAATATACATACATACATATATATATACATATATGTATGTATGTATGTATGTATGTATATGTATATAATATATATGTTTATATAAGACGTGGGAAAACACCCGAACAAAGCTAAATACCATACATATAAATACCCGTGAAAATGTAAGAAAATATTTGTATGTATGTATGTATGTAACTTTACTCTTTATGTCCCAATTATCCAGTAATTTCATTCATCCAATGTCTGTAAAATTTATTTCCAACAATCAGCTTTTATTAATCCCTCTTCAGGTTTTCTCAGATTCATCAAATAGTCCAATGTCCATAAATTTAAGTTTATGCCAAAATCACCAAATAATCCCAAGTTAATTTCTTCCTGCTTCTTTCTTTGTTTTAATGTTCAATATTCCATTTTCATTTTCCAGGGTCTCTATTTATTATAACAAAGTTTCACTTAGTATCAAAACCAACTTTTAGTGGAGCCAGGTTATAAAATGTCATAATTTCTTTTACCACTAATGGCACTCTCTGTTATAACCAAATTCTGCTCTTTTTTCCCCCTTGCTTTTTCTCTCTATTCAGGGTTTTTAAGATTCAAAGTTCCAATAATCCAAATATCAATTACTATTTTTTGTTTTGTCTTTGGCATATTCAAGTTCAGCTTTAGTTATGCCTGTTTAGTGCCAAGATCCAATTTATCCAATTTAAACAGATATCTTTTTCTGGCTTCCTCCTTTCAAAGGTCAAAGCCACTTTCAGCTGTCAAAAAAAAAATTTCTTCACTTTCTCTGGCTGCCAGTTTAATTATCTCTCTTAAAAATTCCTTGAAATTTTAATTCTGGGGTACTTTGAGTTTAAATGTTGCGCCTGATTAGCTTGGTTTTCGTGCTGTCCTCTTCTTCACCGCTCCTGTACAATCTTGTCCAGGTTAGTTCTTTCTCTTCAGGATGGCCATATTTGACCACCGCTACATCCCTCTTCAGAGGGGAGTAAAATGCCTATACGGGGAGGGGAAATGTGGCTTTCTCAACCCAGCTGGCAGTCTCCCCCTTCTTCACCACCCCTACAGAGTGGTTCTGGCCCCAAATGCAGGTGATTGGGACCCTCCGACGGGAGAGCACGGATCGAAGCTGTGGACAATCGCAGTCTCTGATCCATCAATGAGAAAGATATCACCGGAAGTTCGCTTCTCATATATAAATTGTGGAGCAAACATTTTAGTAGTTAGCAGGTGAGTAGAGTGCTTAGGAGATGAGAAAATATGATATGTTCAAGACCAAGATGAAGCCTTTATAAACAAACCACATTCCTAACCAATTTTAGATTATTATCTACAGCCAATAATAGACTTCTGGTTTCTGAAGGTCTGAAGATCAACAATGTAGATATAATTATTTTGAAAGAAATTTTGATTAGAATCGTACATAAAACAAAAGATTTATTCTTTCCTGACTGAAATATTAAAACAAAAACAATTGGAAAAAGTTAAAAGGCATAGACTTTACTTTCCAACAAAAAAGATTTATATTGTTTAAAACTTAGAATTATCCGAGAGGAGAGGACACATATGAAAACATTCAGGAAGAGATTATCCTGGCAGATTTCCTTAGTCTGCAAGTAGATTTTCAAATAGAGTTTGACAATATATAATCAAGTCTCATTACTCTATAAAAAGAAAAGTTCCAAGAGATGTCCAGGTGTATTTTGTAAGGAAAATAACAAGAGAACAAACTCTTCAATGTCATTTCAAATCAAAACTGAAGATCAATAATGTAGATGCATTTTGAAAGAAATTCTGATTAGAATTCTACGTAAAAGAAAAAAAAATTCCTCCCTAAAATATTAAACCAAAATAGTTGGGAAAAGTTAAAAGGCATAGAAATTACCTTCCAACACAGCTTCACCATGGTGTAGTCAGAATTTATTGGGAGGAATAAAAGAATTTTGGGGGTATATGCTAAGAATATATACTCCTAGCTGAATCACCCATGTGTGAAAATCATCTCAGCTCTCAACTAAAGCTAACTATCTATATGAGGCATGAATAGTGTACACTCTAGTGCAGCCTTTCTCAATCTTTTTAGATTGAAAAGAACCCCTTTTTATCCATTAATCTTGTAATTTATATAAGATGTCAGACTGGTAAGATTCTTAGTTCTTACTCTTTCTTAATCATGTTTGGAACAATAAACAGTTTATTTGCATTGTTTTTTTTATAACTGCATTTCCATTTTTGAGGTTACTATTTGTTTTACCTCAGAGGCTTTACAGAAGACAAATACTGCACTTTCTGTGAAATAATTAGAGGGTAGATAATTATAAACTCTGTAGCTCATCAAGTACATCAAAGAAAGAGAACATGTTTGTTATAGTATTTATTATATATTTCAACCCAAGATCCCTCTGCTATTAAAAGGACAACAAACTTAGATGTTTAAAACCTACACTAAACACAAGGGATTATAGTGGACTTTGGGATGTAGTTAAGTTCTCTAGCATTTAATGATAATTACAACACTCAAATCTTTCCATCTGTTTCCTCCTCTGTTGATGTACAAGTAGTACTTACAAGTTTAAGACAGGGATCCCTATTTTACCCATGGAGCACCAAGATCCTATATGTTCCATATTAGCAGGCTTGAAACCCTGCATTGCTATTGGTCAACAAAGAGAACTACCTGATTGGACAGCCAAGACGGCTGTGATTGGCTCGCTAACAGTCTACCACGATTGGATGAAACCAATCGCGGGAAACTCAAAGTGATGTCATTGGCAGCCTAGCCGCGGCCAGCTCTATAAAAAGAGCTGCCGCGAGCCCTGTTCTTTACTCAGATCTAGCCTGTAAATAAAGAGCTGTTGTTCACTTATACTGAGTCTCTCGTCTCTATGAGCCTGACCTTCCGAACATAACGCTGGAGACAAGGATGGGATAGAAAAGACAACGAGACAATCCAGCATGTGGCAAACAGTGCGAAACAACCACCAAGATGGCCAGCAAGGCCACGCCACCTGCACCCTTTAAACCGCCAATGAGGACTGGGAGTCCTACATCGACCGGTTTCAGATGTTTTTGGAATGCAGCAACCTGAAAGATGCCAATGGCAACCAGAAACAGGCTGTATTCCTATCACACTGCGGGACCGCTGTGTTTAAAATGGCCAAGGCTTTGGCGAAACCCGCAGATGTCAAGACGATGGATTGGGATGACCTCGCACCCATCCTCCGAAACCACTACGCTCCAGCCGTGCCCACCCTCATTCGCCGGCACGACTTTTACCAAAGAGACCAGTGCGAGAGCGAGAGCATCAGCGAATTTGTGGCCGATCTAAGGGACCTTGGAGGGTTATGCAGATTCACTGACCTAGAAGAAGCCATGTGAGACCGGGTCTCCTCGGCCTAAAAGACCCCACATTACAAAGCAAGCTGATGGCCAAGGGCAGTATCTCCCTCGCTGACACCATAGCCGAAGCAACTGCAGAAGCCACCCAGAAATCGGTGGCCCGGATGCGGCGATCAAACTGAACCGACCACCATCCTGCCAGCAAGATGGCTTCAACATCGGAGAAACATACCACCACCACCCACCACGGCAACATCGAATCCCCCTCTGACAGCGACTACGAGGAGGAAGAGATTCATCGGCTCCAGTCAGAATGCGATCGACGGGACCGGCGGGGTCGTAAGTCGGGGTTCCAGTGCGCCAGATGAGGAGGTGACCACCCCCGCTCTGAATGCCGTTTTCTTGATGCCATTTGTAGGCATTGCAAGAAGCGGGGGCACATTGCAAAAGTATGCCGAAATAAATGCAACCACAGCCCCCGGTGCCGAGGCGGCAGCCCTAGACGACGAGACAGCACCCCCCCCCAAGCATCGGGATTGCCAGATTGACAGCCGATGGAGCCGAGATGGCTGGAACAAACGATTCAATGAGGTACCGCGGAAAGAAGAGACCCATCAAACAGTTGTCATCGGTCATTCTTCAACCATAGACACCCGAAAGGTACGCATAACAGTGAACATCGAAGACCAATCATGCACCATGGAAGTGGATTCCGGATCCTACCTCTCCATGGTTTCATGGCACACCATCAAACGCCTGATACCCAGCATTTGCCGACATGAGTTAAGCGACCAAAAATTGACCCTCAGAGACTACCAAGGGAACGGCATTCCCGTAGCCGGCATCGGGCACTTCAAAATCACATTCAAAGGTGACACCAACATACTGCCACTCACCATCATGGACAAAGACCGCCCCAGCCTGCTCGGGCTACAATGGTTCGCGCCGCTAGGGATAGAAATGGCAGGTATCCACCACAGAAACGAAGAAGATTGGGAGGCGACGCTCGCATGAGATTTCCAAGAGGTCTTCAACAACACCTTAGGCAAGTACAAGGGGTCCCCAATCTCCTTCAACCTCAGCCCAGATGTCATCCCCATCCATCTCAAGCCGTAGCGAGTGCCTTTTGCACTCAAGCCCAAAATCGACGAGCAACTTAATAAACTCATCGTGCAAGGGGTGTTAGAGCCTATTGATCATGCCCGTTGGGAAACACCTATAGTCACCCCTATCAAGCCAGATGGCTCCATAAGAATCTGTGGGGACTATAAGGCCACCCTCAACCACGCCCTGTAGCAAAGTGCCTACCCTGTGCCAGTAGTTCAACACCTCCTACACTCACTGGGGGGAGGCCGGGTCTTTGCAAAGCTCGACCTGGCACAAGCCTATCAACAGCTGCCGGTTGACGCAGAAACCGCCGAGGCACAAACAATTGTAACACACCGAGGGGCATTTAAATGCAACCGCCTCCAATTTGGCGTCAGCGTCGCGCCCGGGGTTTTCCAAAGCCTCATGGAAAGACTATTGCAAGGAATTAAGGGAGTAGTGCCCTATTTTGATGATGTGTTAGTGGCGGCAGCTAATAAAAAACAACTCGAAAAACGCCTAAGGGCAGTACTCCAAAAATTCAAAGACTCTGGCCTGAAAGTTAAGAAAGAAAAATGCCAACTTTGCACCAAGAAAGTTGAATTCTTGGGGTATCTCCTAGACAAACATGGAATTTACCCCACCAAGAAAAAGCTCAACGCCATCAAGGAAGCCCCCAGACCGAAAAACAAGGCGGAACTTCAGGCATTCCTAGGACTCATTAATTTTTATAATGTTTTCCTACCCC
This sequence comes from Pseudonaja textilis, assembly GCF_900518735.1. The sequence goes on along the minus strand of NW_020769788.1, from coordinate 33,675 downwards.
AAAAGGCGAATATGGCAGAACCATTGCATAGACTATTGGATAAAACCGCTTCCTGGACTTGAGAGGAAAGCACCTTTCAACAAACAAAAGACCTCTTAACCTCCAACGCAGTCCTCATCCAATATAATGAAACCCTACCACTTACAATCACATGCGACGCATCGCCTTTTGAAGTGGGGGCAATTCTCAGTCATACCTTGCCAAACGGGAAAGAGGCACCCATCGCCTTCTTTTCAAGAACTCTGTCCAAACCAGAGAGAAACTACAGCCAGCTGGACAAGGAAGCCCTAGCAATCGTCTCTGGAGTGAAAAGGTTCCACGAATACGTCTATGGTAGGACCTTTTCAATCATAACTGATCACAAACCTCTGCTAGGCATACTGGCTGGCAACAAGGCCACCCCAAACATCCTGTCACCAAGAATGACTAGGTGGTCTGAGTTCCTGGCCGCCTATAATTACCAGCTCATCCACCGACCTGGTAAAGACATTTTGCACGCCGATGCTTTAAGCCATTCCCCCCTTCCAGAAGTCCAAGATGACCTAGCACCCACGATACCGGTCCTTCAAATAGAAACTCTACCCAGCCCACTCCTGACCGTGCCAGACATTGCTCGTGAACCAAAAAGAGACAAGCGGCTGGCGCGAGTCCTGAGCTGGATTGAGAGGGGTTGGCCAGAAAATGACAAAACCGAACCCTTTAAAGCCTTTAGAACCCGGAAAACTGAACTTTTCTCGCAAAAAGGGTGCATACTTTGGGGAGACCAGGTGGTAATACCAGAAACCTTACAAAAATGAATGTTGGACATGTTGCATGACAGGCACCCAGGCATCGTCCGAATGAAAGCCCTGGCCAGAAGTTACACTTGGTGGCCGGGAATGGACAAGCAAATTGAAACATGGGTAGCCGCTTGCAACAGATGCCAACAAATGCGATCCGCCCGCCCCACAGCACCACCCCTGGAATGGAAAACCCGAGGCCCCTGGTCGCGGATCCATATAGATTTTGCCGGCCCCACCAAAGGACACACCTTTCTTTTTTTTTGAAAACAATTTTATTGTTTTTTTAACAAACAGACAAAACAGACAAAACATCAGCTCTCATCCGTATTTATATACAAACAGTGAGTCGGTTGGTTCATCAGTTTTGTGCATTCATTTCGTAGTCACAATTACAATTACCTTACATAATAACTCTTATTATCAATCCAAACTTATATATCCGCATATCATTATTAAAGAAAAAAAGATTTGACTATACTTTTATTCAATCATGCCTTATGAGATAATTATAATTTAAATAATTTATTCTATAACAAATCATATAATCCTACCAATTCTATCCTAAATAAAAGAAAAAAAGAAAAAACATTTTATAAATATAATATCAAATACCAAAAAAAAAGAAAAGTGAAATCAATATTATTCCTTATTGTATAACATTCTAAATATTCTATTTTTGTATTTCATCATTCAACCATTGATAGAAAAGATCCCAAATTATATAAAATTGTTTATCTTCTTGCTCTCTAATTTCAAAAGTCAATCTACTCATCTCAGCACATTCCAATATTTTCTTTATAACTTCTTCCTGCAATGGAATTTTCTCATTTTTCCAATTTTTTGCAAATACAATCCTAGCCGCAGTTAATACATTTACAATCAAATATTTCAAATCTTTACTATAAACATCTGGTAAGATTCCCAATAAGAAAAGCTCCGGTTTCAAATCTATATGCTTCTTTGTCATTTTTTCCAACCACATGCGGATTTTAGTCCAATATTTTCTAACATCCTCACAAGTCCACCACATATGGTAGTATGAACCAGGTTTCTGATGACATTTCCAACATTCTTCCGATTTGTTTTTGAACATTCTTGCTATCCTTGTCGGGGGAAAATGCCACCTGTAAAACATCTTATACGAGTTTTCTTTATAGGCTGTGGACATTGTCATTTTATAGTTTTGCAACCATAATTTCTGCCATTTCTCTAAGTCAATCCCGTATCCAAAATTCCTCCCCCAAGCAATCATAGTTTCTTTAACTTGTTCTTCCTCTAGCTTAATTTCCAATAAGTAACCATATAGCTTTTTAATCACCTTTTCATCAGTACCCATCAAAATCTTATCTAAATCAGTCTGTTTATCATAAAATCCCTGTTTTGGAATCCTCCTCATACCTTGAGTGTATTTGCACATATGAAAACCAATTCATCTGTATACCTTGTTCCTTTAAGTTTTGTATCGATTTAAGTTCACCCTTTTCATCTAGTAATTCCCCATATCTAACTGTTTGTTCCTTTTTATAAATTATAGGATAAGAAAACGCTTCTATCGTCGATAACCAAACTGGAATTTTCAAATAACATTGTTTTTTTATCTTCTCCCAGTTTAACCACAAAGACTCCCATATATAATGTCTTCTAAAATAACCCTGTGTTTTGGTTCCCTTATACCATAGAAAAGCATGCCAACCCAACAACAAATCATGACCTTCTAGTGTCAACAATCTAGTCTTCCTTAATGTTATCCATTCTTTAACCCACATCAAATTTGCAGCTTGATAGTACAACTCCCAATTAGGCAGGCCAAACCCTCCTCTAGTTCTAGTATCCTGTAAGAGCTTTAGCTTTATCCTTGCTTTCTTGCCTTGCCATATATACTTCAACACAATTTTATTTAAATCCTCAAAATAGTCTTTTCCAAGCCTAATTGGTATTGTTTGACACAAAAATAAAATTCTGGGTAGAATATTCATCTTAATTGTTGAAATCCTCCCTATTAATGACAATTGTAAGTTTTCCCATTTCTTCAAATCTTGGGCTATCTGTTGTTTAAGTTTAATGTAATTGTTCTCTTTTAATGTACTACATCTTGGCGTCAAATATATCCCCAAATACTTAACCTTGTTTGTAACTTGGATTTTCAACAATTCTGCCAATTCTTCTCTTTGTCTTAGTAACATATTCTTTGACAAGATCTTTGTTTTATCTTTATTTATTTTCAGACCGGCCACCTCACCATATGTCTCTATCTTTTCCAGCAGCTTCAAGGCTGTCTCTATGGGATCTTCTAAAATAAAGACTAGGTCATCTGCAAAAGCTTGTAATTTAAATTCTTTCTTTTTAATTTTCATTCCTTTTATAGTTTTATCTTCTCTGATATTTCTGTTCAACACTTCCAAAGTCAATACAAATAGCAAGGGAGAAAGGGGACAACCTTGTCTTGTGCCTTTTCTTATATTAATAGAATCTGTAAATTCTCCCTCCATCATTACCTTAGCTGTTTGTTCATTGTAAATTGCTTCTATTGCCTGGATAAATCTTCTAGCAAAGCCCATCTGTTCCATTAAAAGTAACATAAATCTCCAATTCACGTTATCGAATGCCTTTTGGGCATCTAAAAATATCAAGGCCATTTGTTTTTCAGGATGCGCCTCATAGTATTCCAAAGTATCTAGAATTACTCTCATATTGTCTCTAATTTGCCGCTTTGGCAAAAACCCATTTTGATCTGGATGAATAAACTTATTCAAATATTTTTTAAGTCTTTCTGCTAGTATAGAAGCAAAGATTTTATAATCTGCATTTAATAAAGAAATCGGTCTGTAATTCTTAATTTGGAGTGGATCCGCCTCTTCTTTAGGAATAAGTGTAATATAAGCCTCTGACCATGTTTTAGGTATCATCTTCTTTGACATGACTTCATTCATAACTTCTAGCAGCGGAATACACAGTGATTCTTGAAATGTTTTATAGAATTCTACAGGAAACCCATCTGGACCTGGTGCTTTCCTGTTATTTTGTTTCTTAAGTGCTTGAGTTAATTCCATCATTGTTATATTACTTTCTAACATTTCTTCAATCTCTTTAGGTATCTTAGGTAAATTTGCACTCTGCAGGTACTGTTTGACTTTCTCCTCATCAATATCTTCTTTCTTATATAAATGCCTATAAAAGTCTTGAATAATTTCTTTTTTCTCTTTGCTGCCATGACAAATTTGACCTTGGTCATCTATTAACTGCAATATTTTCCTCGACTCTTTCTCCTTTCTCAACTTGTATGCTAGCCATCTACCTGGCTTATTTGCATCTTCAAAATAATTCTGTTTAGCATTCCTAATTTTCTGTGCCAGTTCTTCTTTCTCTATTAAGTCCATTTTATGTTTAGTTATATCCAGTTTCAATTTAACGTCTTTTTTCTGTGGCATTTTCTGCAATTCTTTTTCAAGTCTTTTATACTCATCCTCCAAGGCTTTAAGAGCTTGCCTTTTCCTAATATTCTTTTTTCTTGTATAGTCTATTATCAAGCCTCTGGCATATGCCTTCATTGTATCCCAAACATTCTGTATTGAAGTGTCTTCTTTTCTGTTTTCTTTTTTAAAAAAGGCCAGTTCTTTCTCCATCCATTGTGTAAATTCTTTCTCCTTTAAAATAGTATTATTTAACGTCCATCTCGATCTTTTTTTTTGTCCCTTCCATTTAATTGTCAATGGATTATGATCAGCCCAAGTACTTGTTTCAATATTTACTTCTTGAACGCTAGATATTAAATCTGTTGAGATCCAAATCATATCAAGTCTGGACCATGATAAATGTCTATTTGAATAGAAAGTATATTGCTTAAGTTTAGCATTTCTTTCTCTCCATATGTCTTTTAAAGTTAATTAATCTATCATTTTAAAAAAAGATTTAGGAAGAATTTTTCTATTATACTTTGCTGTTGTTGCAATATAATCCAGTTTATTGTCCACGATTCCATTAAAATCTCCCATCATAATTATATTAACATAGTCCAGTCCAGCCATTTTAATATGTAATTTTTTATAAAATTCTTCCTGTTTATCATTCGGGGCATAAATTGCAGTCAAAAGTATCTTTAAATTGTTGTCCATTATTTCCACCATTAATATTCTCCCATCTTCATCAGCGTAAAAATAAAGACCTTACTAGAATAAAAATATAGAATAATGCTGGTGGAGGGGGTGGCGGAACTAAAAAAAAGATTAGAAAAAGAAAGTAGAAAACAATACACTGCACTCTGCTTAGTTGTCCAAGGCTCTAATTATGACTCCCTTCTCTTTCCCACAAGCTTCAAAGCTAAACCATAAATATTTAATTATAGACAGAAAACCAGAAAAGCACCTATAATAATATTCTACAGCGCTCTTCCCTCTATCTTATCAAAAAATGTCCTTGAGAAGGAGTCTTTCACATCTCTCTCCAGTTCAAGTAAAATATTTCCGAGCCTCTAGTTGGCAGTGTTACAAAGTTTCTTAGTTCTCACTTTCCCTCCTCCTCTCAGGACAGCATGATTAAAATAAAAAAAAGCCCGCGGGAAATATATACATATATATAAAAAGCAAAAAAGGAGAAAAAAAGAAAAAATAACCAAGGGGAGCCTCTAGCCTTAAAAAAAAATTAGAATATAAAAAATCCAAAGGGAGAATAGAAAATATATATATAAAAAAGAACAGTCCGGTTATCCAGTAAATAACAGTAAAGTCCGGTAGCAAAAAAAAAAGCAAATAAAGCCTCGCTTTGACGTTGTTAGTGTTTGGGGATAAACCCCCGAGCTGAGTGCACAGCAGCAGT
>NW_020769788.1:0-28071 GCF_900518735.1 Pseudonaja textilis | reverse complement strand
TGTTCAGTTGAGAGAAGTATCTTGCACAGTAGACATCTCATACAGGAAGAAACAGTAGTAGATAGACAGCAGACAGACCAGAGATCAGTAACACCAGGAACCAGGATCAGAAACCAGGAAGTGTTACGTCTCTGTCACTGCCTCTTGTTGCAGCTTACATCCGCACCCATAATTATGCAATGACATTGCAGTTTTGAGCTTAAAGCTGCAAACACTTAAACCTAGGTTTTATATATTCATTCACCCAAACCAGTTGGTGTATTCATATACCCAACAGACGTCTCCCTTGAAAAAACGCCGCTTAATCAGTTTTGTCAAAAATCACACAGATTTCTTCTAATAATCAAAGTGTCCTTTCAAACCTCAAAAAATTGGGAGTTGGGAGGAGCTGGCGCCGTGACGATACAGTTTGCAATCGAGCTCTTCGATTGCAGCCGATATCTTCGTTTCCGGCCGGTCCAAACGGACCTAAACCGTCCCGTAGGGACGGCTATTGTGAAGAGCGTACCCTGTGGACTCGGGGGACACCGCAAAGTCCCTGGATGACCCGGGAGAAGCTCTTTTTGCTGGCAGCGGAGAGGCAGCCCCCATGCTGCTGAAGTCGGGGCAGCTCCAGAAAGAAAGAGTCTGAAAGAGAGTCTGTTGGTTGGGTGAGGACACACCTTTCTAATTACCATTGATGCTCATTCCAATTGGCTGGAAGTTAGCACCATGAAAACAACAACTACTGAAGCCGTCATAACAAAACTCAACAAACTCTGGGTACCCGTACAGATCACCCAAATAACCGGCCCCCGGTCATACCGCCTAGAAACAACCGATGGGCGAAGCTGGAAGCGACACATCGACCAGTTATGGTCAAGGCTTGCCAGCACACCGCCCGCAGACAACACCCTAGGAATCAGAGGGGGGAGACCTCAAACATTAACAAAGGAAAATCCTTAACACAAACAGAACACCCCCCAAGCAGAAGCCAAATAATAAACCAACCATATTCACCTGGAAACGCAGAACCAATGCAGATGGGTGTTTCACCTGGAAGGAGCGGCCAGACGAGCTCAACCAGCCCAAAGAATCTAGGCGGGAGCAGCAGAGCGAACCCAGGTGAACTAGGCAGGAGTCGCAGCTATAGGCCCGGCTCACCCTTCCAGGCGGTTCCATCGAGATGCTTGGGAGTGACGCGGAGCCCGTCCGAACCAGGTGAGGACCAGAGACATACTGAAACGCACAGGTCAAGTAGGCAGGTCCAAAGACCCGCCTACCTACGCGACTATATTACCCCGGCCCTTGGGCGAAACCAAGAGGGGAAGGGTGTTCCATATTAGCAGGCTTGAAACCTTGCATTGCTATTGGTCAACAAAAAGAACTACCTGATTGGACAGCCAAGACGGCTGTGATTCACTCGCTAAGAGTCTACTGCGATTGGATGAAACCAATTGCGGGAAACTCAAAGCAATGTCATTGGCAGCCTAGCCACGGCCAGCTCTATAAAAAGAGCTGCCGCGAGCCCTGTTCTTTACTCAGATCTAGCCTGTAAATAAAGAGCTGTTGTTCACTTATTCCGAGTCTCTCACCTCTATGAGCCTGACCTTCCGAACATAACACTATAGTAGCTGGGGAAAATATCACAGTATTAATTTAGGAAATTTAAATGAAAAAAATGTGTGCTTTTTGCTTAATGAATACCATTAACTTAGCACATGTACGTTAATCATATGCTGCAAATAGATCAATGTATTTGTCGTTATTTTTTCAACCTGATTTTTTTAACTGCAACTAACTCAGCTTGGATTGGGAGATTTGGGTGAATTTATTATTTCCAGGGACTTTTCTGTGTATTCATTTTATTGTCTATACAAGCTTGCTTGACTATATGCTTGGGGTTTGGGCCAAGGAATTAATGCTAAGCCCAGATTTAGTAGAGGCTAAGTAAAAGTATTTGAAGACTTAAATTTTGCATTCCAAAGAGTAGAAAGTCAAATCTTGATTTTGTGCGATTGAGAAGTGGAAATGGTGATGAGAAAACACAAAAATTTCCTCCCCAAAGAGCCTAATATTTCATTCTGTTGAATATAACCCTGTGTTTGTCTGTCTTTTTAAAAAAACACTATCCAGCTGAAACATTATTCTAATAGGATGTATCTCCCAGGCTCAGTTGTGCCTCTGTGAAGAGTTACAATGGTTCATATGACTTGCAGGCAAAGTATGGCATCAGGAAACAAGTCTTGATGTTCACTCAAACATAAGGCCATTAAAATCAGAGAGGTTCTGGATAGTTTTAATTCAGGAGTGTCAAACTTGCAATATCATGGCATCGTCACATAACATATCATGCCTTTCCCCCCCTTCGTTAAATTAGTCGAGGACTAGGCCAGTGTGTCACGCATCTGGCCAGTGGGCTGTGAGTTTGACAGCCCTGTTTTAAATAGTCCAAAATAGTCTGCTGTCCAACTGTAAAGGCAGACCTGCATCATTTCTTCCCTCAAGGTTGGAGGAATGTGCAAACTGATCATTGCAACTGTACCTGTTCCCAGGACTAACACATTAATCCAAACTTTCACCTCAGACTCTAAAACTGGAAAGGAGAACCTGGTGGATTACCATTCTATAGTTGGGGATCCAATGGGTTTTTATCCACCTGAGTAAGTTCTTGTGACTGAGAGATATATTCAGATGTTGGTTGAACACTCACTTCTAAACAAGATGGCAGTTACAAATAGCTGAGCAGTACAGATTTGTGCAATTCATTGAGAAGGCATCAATTACATTAATCAAACAAGGTCAGGATCACTTCAGGTCTTACTTCTTGTTGGAAATTTTGCCATTTCCATTCTATAATCTACTAACTTCATTTCACTTTTGACTTTTGGATTGGATTCCTTGAACTTTCCTAGCTTTATGTTTTGTATTAGCTCTGTCTCTTTCTCAGCTGCTTTAGCAAACTGCTGCATCTTATAGGCAAGGATTATTTGATTAACATCTCACTGCATGTAGGTCTCCTTCTGATTTTCAGTACAACTATTATACTGCCAAATGTCCCAGTCCTATTCATATAGTTGGAGTTCAGTTAGTTGTGGCCAATCCAGGACCCATGAGCCGAGTGAGGACAGAGCATTGCAATCAGGTCTTTCTCAACCAAATCTAATGAAGTCTGCAGTCTACTTTAAAAATGTAGCCGACATAATGCCTTGAGCAAATTTTTCAATGACATCCAAAACTAATTAAAACTACCTCTGATATAAAGTGAAGTTTTACAAGTTAAGTATTTGGGCCATTAGAGCAGAACTAAAGCCTACAGATGAAATCCCCCAGCTTGCTGGAGCCAAAGATAAGGGGAAACCCCTGCCCCAGGCTTAGCTACATAGTAAAATCTAAACAGTCTATTACATTGCCTCAAAAGGCCAAAAACAAACCGCTGGATTTCAGGGGAATCCAGGCAGAACCTCAATCAGATTAAATATTTATTTTAAAACCCTTCTCAAATTGAAGGACTGCTCGAATAAGATTTGAGCCGCTAGACTCAGCTACAAATAGTTCCAGCTCTTTTCTGAAGATTGTACAAACTTCTTAAAAGAATTAATTCCCAAGAAAGCAAACCAAAATTGTCACAGCAAAATGTAATAACAGTAGAGAACCAAGTTAATGTACTCCAAGAAATTGCCTCATGCTGCTCTAATTCTTCCAAAATCAATAAAGTCATCCAGTTATCAATAGCCAGCATTAGAACTGGTTAGAAGCTAGAACACACTAGAATTTTATGTTATTGCATCCCAAAATGCTGGTTTGAAACTTGTCTCAAGATACTGCAGGAGGAAAAAGAGATTGTCAGTTTTCTTAGCAATATTCAAAAGTAGTTTGCCAGCAACTTCTCCCTATGGTTAAGAGAAATTGATTTAAGTTACCTGTTTTTAGAACCTAAGGAAAGAGTAGGAGTCTCCTTGTTCTATTCCAGCATTTTTTAACCACTGCACCAAACTATCTCTCCAGAAGACTACTTCTCTCCTTCCCCTAGCCTCTATATTTATATTTTAGAATAAAGAGAAAAACCAAATATAGAGTTTTTTCTTCTCCTGGAAGATCAAAGCTGGAAATGAATATGCAAAGCCAGGCTGCTAGAAGAGGAAGCTTCTTTTAATTTTTCAAAAGCAGAGAGGTCAGCATCTGAAAAAGGTAGTCTACATTGTTAGGGGTCCACCAGTAGAGGTATATATGCTAAGCAGATTTTGGTGTTTAGATATGCAGATTGAGGTGCTCCTGCCCTAGGCTGTCAGGTGTAAGTTTAGACAACTCTTTGATATTGCCCTGAAGATGTGAAGTTCAGAAAGGAAGAATCTCCCTGGTGTAGAATGTTATGAGGGGATCTGGCATCTTCCTTTATCTTGAGGGGATTCCTGTTCTTTGAGGGAGCCAGTAAAATGCTAATCTAAGTATTAGGATCGAATGTTTATTTTGAGGCAATTGGGAATCAGGCAAATCAAAGGCTGTTTTCTATTTGAATTCTAACATCTCAATGGAATTTGCTTTTAAAATAATAGAAAAAAAACAAAATCTATATCTATAGGCAATCTGCTTATAAGTGGCAAGTATAATCAGATCTTCAAACCATTGATTGAACATTTATCTTTCCAATACTACCTAAATACTATCTTAAACAATGCTTCCATAACGGGAATATAACATTGTTGATTATTTGATTTATATTTTTATTTTCCTCCTTGTATTATTCACACTAACACTTTAAATCAGAGGTCTCCAAACTTGGCAATTTTAAGACTTGTGGACTAAAGTTGCCAAGTTTGGGGACCCCTGCTTTAAATAAAAATTGAATCTACCTTTTCACACTCCGGAGGCTTTTAACTGATCCTAGCTTTAGTCAATCCGACTGGTGGAAGGCAACAGATTAAGCGGGGATTGGCTAGGAGGGAGGGCGGTTACTGAAGACCTGGTACCTGTCTATAGAGATAGGAAAAATAGAGAGCAGCACTTCTCAAACGAAGATACACATTAATCCCTTCCGGAAAAGCAACAACACAAAACAAATAAGAAAAGGAAGCTGCGGTAAACAGGAAAAAGATCATTTGCTGGCTAAGCATCCTGTTAAAAAAGCGCTGCCTTTTTTTTCCTACCTTGCTGCCTTTTATAGAATAAATAGCTTCCTTATTACGTTAAAGAAATGAAGGCATTTATGTTCCCGATGACTAAAAAAAAAAAAGAGAGATACTCCATGTGAGAATTAACAAAAAGCCGAACAGCTACTGAAAGGCTGCTAAGAATTTTCGGTATCGGATGGAGGCCATCTAAAAGGATTCCCCACAGCCCAGATGGGGCAACCTACGGAAGATCTTTCTGTACGGCCGTTCAGGTAGGAAAATAAACCACCTCAGGAACAGGGCCTGGGGACCTCTAGACTTCCTACCTCTATGCCAAACTCGGGCTTAGTTTAACTATCGCGAGAAGATCGGCGATTCTCTTTTCCGCTTCAGCTTTCAAGCCGCCGCCGTGGTGCCTCGAGCAATGGGAGGTGAGGTGACCCGCGGAGAAAGTTGGGGTGGGGGGGAATGGATGCCGGCGGAGTCCCGTGATGCCCTCCCGCAGCTGTTCCTGCGTGTGCTTCCCAAACCCTGGAGCACGGTGGCATCTCTCTCCGGCCTTGTCGCGCTGGATGTTCTCCTTACCCCCTCCTGGAGGGCGGGGGGGTGGGGAGAGAGAGAGAAAAGAGCAAGCTGCTGTAGCCACGGCCCATTTATTCTCCATGCTCCTCCCCCCCCCCCCATACTTTTGCGGTTGGACTCGAGACTGGTGGGGAGACCTCCCCGTCCTTCTTTCTTTTATAATAGCGGCTCTTAAGAGCGAGCCTGATCCCTATTTGATCATGAGGCACGTTTTCTTGGCAGTGGTAATGATGGAGGTGGCCACTGCCTTCATCATTACTGCTTTGTTCCTTACAGCCCCGCCTTTCCTGGTGGCCCTCCATCCAAATAGAATAGAATAACGGAGCTGAAAGGGACCTTGGAGGTCTTCTAGTCCAACCCCCTTTCCAGGCAGGAAACCCTACACCATTTCAGACAAATGGTTGCCCAATATCTTTTTAAAAACTTCCAGTGTTGGAGCATTCATAACTTTTGGAGCGAGTTGTTCCACTAGTTGATAGTTCTGTCAGGAAATTTCTCCTTGGTTCTAAGTCACTTCTTTCCTTGATTAGTTTCCACCCATTGCTTCTTGTTCTGCCCTCAGGTGCTTTGGATAGGTTGACTACTTCTTTGTAGCAGCCCTGAGATATTGGAACATTGCTACATGTCTCCCCTAGTCCTTCTTTTCATTAGACTAGACATATCCAGTTCCTGCAACTGTTCTTCATCTGTTTTAACCTCCAGTCCCCTAATCATCTTTGTTGATGCAAGCTAGTCCCGAACTTATTAAGCTTTTTAAGGTCAGCTGAGTTCATATTCTCACCACATAATGATACAAAAATAAGGTGGACGTTTATCCACAAAGTAAGTCTCCCCACCCCAAGGTCTCTTCCTCACATTAGAGATCCAGCACTAGGCTGAGACTCTGACATAAAGCAGTATGTGGTGCGCTTGCTTATGTTATGTATGTACCTGCTGTATGAACTTGTTCTTGTGTTCTTGCAAGTTGCATTTATGTTGTTGCTTTTTACAGAAACCATAGGCTATTCAAAGTAGAGCTTAATAAAATGCAAATCCAGCATCAGTAGTACTTAAAATGGCAGGCAACAGAAGCATGAACGTCTCTAAATAACCTTGAAGTATCTAGCCAACATGACTGGGTTGTTAGCAAGGAGAATTATTCTTCTTAAAGGCTTCCTTAAATCTGAACTGCATAGAAGCTCGTTTTTTAAAATAAATGCTAAGGCACATTGTCACCCCAGGAATAATTTCCATATATTAATCTGGCATTGCATACAGTGCATTACCAAGTCCCAGAAAAAATAATTCTCCTTATTTTTATTGAAAATATCCCCAAATTTACAAAATGTATAAAAATACAGTATATGTCAAAATACTCAGCTGTTTCGGGGTCTTAATTTCATAGACGTGTTGAGAAGATAAATGTCAAAGTTTGCATAATTTGCTGGTATATTTTGCAAGCTAAAGTAATGGATGAACAATACTTCCGGAGCTAATTAATATTGTGATTTCAATATCCTTCCATTGATTAAAATATAGTTCTAACCCAGGTGTCAAACTAGCAGCTCACAGGCCAGATATATCAAGTGCAGGCCATGCCCCGCCCCCGTTCCGCAGAGAGGGAAAATGTCACGAAATGTCACATGACGGCAACATGATGTGACAAGTTTGACACCCATGCTCTAAACCATTCTGTAAACTACACATAGTTCTGCTTTCAACAATTGCTGGTAGAGAATATTGGGACTTTAACCAAGTTCTGGAGTCTTCTGAGTACCTGTCTTATCTCTTCTTAAAAGAAATGTATGACTTGATCCTCAAAATAGTTACATACTATGGTTTTGTTTTTTTCTCTTGCAGATGCCCCGTCACTGCTCTGCGACTGGCTGTTGCACTCGTGATACACGTGAAACACGCAACCAAGGCATTTCTTTTCATCGGTGAGAAATGATTTTATTTTTTTCCCTTGCAGACTCCTATTCCCATATGAAGATGAAAGTTGGTAGAATCAGTCTGTTAAAATTGCAGCATCATGTGATTTCTCACCATCATAAAACCAAGCTTTGTAGGATCAGTGATTTTAAAGAATGTAAGAATATACATGGTGCCCTGCTGGATCAGACCCCAGGCCCCCCAACTATACAAGAAAAGCACCAGTCTCCCAATAGATGCCCTTCAGAGATAGCCACATTGCCATCAAAGCTATTTTACTTGAGCTTGAGAAATAGATAGGCATAATATTGCATTTGATCTCTGATCTCCAATGAGTTAATATCTCTTCTCACAGATTGCCAAAGGACAATCCACGGCGAACCACATGGTTGGAGAATTGTCAGCGGAAGGACATGAGTGGGCAGGGTCTCTGGGACCCTACCTCTAAATATGTTTACTTTTGCTCCAAGCACTTTGAGAAAAATTGCTTTGAACTAGTGGGCACCAGGTAGGTAATTAAAATACTTGAAAAATATGAAAGAACATGCAGAATTAAAGTAGACAGTTTGTAGTAGGACAGTAATGTACATATATAGCCAATATCCTTCCTAAGAAGAAGAATGGGCCTTCCAGGATACCTGTTCCATCTGACTTTCATTCATTTTTTAAAATACTATGAATATGGGAAACAACTCACAAACCTTTTTTATTAAATAAAAAAAAGTAAACATCTACAGGGCATAGCCCAATGCTTTCTCTAGAAATATTTCCCTACCTTTCTGCTTGGAGAAAAGACAGAGTGGGAGATTCACTGAGTATTAATCTCATTAACTTTCTGTCAAATTTGTGAAAACAGTTAGTGCATGATATGATCATTCTAAAGGTGGGCATACACCCAAAGGATTATCTTGAGATGCATTTTAAAGCTGAAAAGTCAGTCTTATTCAAGTCAAGTTCAGCCTCTAGGGATTTTTGTAGGCACATCAGTGTAATTTTCTTGGCAGCAGTTTGAAAGTGGTTTACTATTGTCCTTTTTAGGGTTTGTTTTGATTTCTTCCACTTAATCTGCAATCTTGCTGTTGTTCCAAAATTCCCTATCCTAAGTGCTACATGTATTCTCAGGTTTGTCTTATGCTCACATAAGCCCTGGTCAACAGCTACACCCCAAATGAATTTAAAGTGATAGCAAACCTTATTTTTATCCCATCTGTATTATTTTTATAAATAGTTCAAAGTAGAAAACATACCTATACCTTCCTGCTATTTTCCTCACAATAGCCCTTTGAGATGGATTGGGCTGAAAAAGTGACTGACCCAAATCACTGAGCTGGCTTTTGTTAGACTAGAACTCACTTCTTTCTTGGTTGCATATCAGAATCACATTCTTAGTCACTTACCCATGTCCTTCTTATGATTTGCCAGGCACTAGCTAGAGGGGCAGAAGTTGCCACGTCTGCTTTCAAAGATGATTGAAGGATATAGTGGCTTCAGGGCCTAAAAGTCCTTACTTTATTGATTCACAATACTGGCAGCAATTCTCACCTTGTTGATTTTTATGTCTGGTAACTATTGAGGGTAGTTGAGGAGAAGCTTCCCATGTTCTCATGCCCAATGTCTTTTTTTTACATGTTTTTCTTTATTTCTTTAAGGACTTGGCTCTTTCTTACCAATCTTCCAAAGGAATTTTTTAAACAAAATCCATTGCTTTTTGTCTTTGCTTCTATGCCTGCTTTATCTTTAGGTATGGCAGCTAGTGTCACATTAGTACTAACCAGAATTAATCCTGCTAAGCTTCAAGACCCAGAAAAGGTGAGACATATGTTTCTACCTGCTAAGATAGCAGAGAGTAAGGCTAAGGAAGGGAAGTCAAAGTGACCTGAAAGGTGTTTTAAAAAATCATCAGTGTTGAAAGCTCAGAAACCAGTTGGTTTATTAAAGATAACCAGATTTCAGTTTAATATATTTTTCCAGAGATGAAAAGATTAGCATACCAATATGAGTTACATTTGGAAAATTTAGAATGTGATTTCCAATCAGAAATCAAGGGGATTTTTCTTTTCTAAAGTGTCAGATTCTTAGGGTGATTAGCTACAGACTTGTATATAACACCAACTCTTCTCTTGCACTCCCCACCAAAAAAAACCCTGGTAAATCCATTTTAAAAAATAAGTGTGAGTGAAAAAGGATCTTGGCTAGTTATCCTCACTAGATTTGCCAAAACAGATCATACGTTTCACTTGATCATAACTTGACATTGTTTCAGTACAAGATTTCTGGGTTATAATTACAAAACAGAATTAGGAAAGGAAAGGGCTAAATACATGTGGCCAAAATTAATTACTTTATTAAATACTTTTGTACATTAAAAAGCTGGAGAAATAATACTCAAAATAAAACGTAACTAGCTAATTCCAAAGCCCTCAGAAAATCTGCCTTCTCCTCCAGCAATCCACAGTCCAGATTCTGGGGTTTCTGAGCCAGTAACAACTTTGATATGTGAGGGTTGTTTCCTTTGTAGCGGCTATCATCGTCTCAAGGAAGGAGCTATTCCTACAATATTTGAGCCTCATGCAAAGCCACGCCGGAAGTCTAAACTAAACAGTTCCAAACTTGCAAAGTATCAACAGAAACAGAGGTGAGTCCCACTCTTCTGACCTCATGTTCTCTGTAACCCTGTGCATATTTATTTAGAAGTAGAGCACAGTACATTCAGTGATGCTTACTTCTTGATAAAGAGTAAAAAGCATAATCTGTTCAGCCATTAATATATTAGTGGATTTAAAAGGAATTTTGTGTATAACAGAATGGAATTGTGGAATCAGATTGGAACCAGAGGGAAAAATATGAATTAAGTTAAGAATATTAAAAATGTGAAAAACATCCATCCTGGAATATAATTTAGTGGCTTAATTAAATCATCCTTTTCTTCTTTTTGCTATATGAATCCATATCTTCTCATGGTAGTATATTACAAAAGACACTCATAGCTACCTAGAAAATTCCTTGTTTTCCATGCCCAAGCTTCACTCCATATTGGCTCCTTATAGCCTATAGGAAGAATATGTTCTATCATATTTATCTATAAGACGCATTTTCCCTCCCCCACAAAAGTGGGTGGAAATGTCTGTACGTCTTATAGAGTGAATATTATGGTGGGAAGGAGGGGGGCTGGTGCACCATCGCCGGAGAATGCAGGAGCCTTTGCTGCTGAGCAGCTGATTGGTGGTTAGATCAGCCTCCCGGAATACTGCCAACCAGTTGTTATAGGCAGTGGGGATCACCTCTGCCACTGCCTATTGCCTCCCGTTCACTGCCCGCCTGTTTGCCGCTGCCTGTTTGCCACCGATTGCTATCTGCCCATTTTCTGCCACCCAATTACCGTGGCCATCATTCGATGACCATCCGCCCATTTGCCGCAGCCTGTTCTCCCCCGATTATCATGGCCCATTCACCACAGCCTGTTTGCTGCAGCTGGTTTGCTGTGGCCCTTCACCACCTGCCCATTTGCCACAACCCAATTGCAACCGCCCAACTGCCACTGCTCAATCATCGCTTGCCTTTTGCCGCAGCCCATTTGCCACCAATCGCCGCAGCCCATTTGCCGCCACCTAATTACTGTGGCCCATTTGCGTTTAGCACCAATGGGCGGTGGCAAACATGCGGCGAACAGGCTGTGGTGATCGGCAGTGAACAGGCCATGGTGAATGGGCGGGCACCAAATGGGCCATGGCAATCAGTGGCAAATGGGTGGCAGCAAATGGGCAGATGGAAAATCAGCTGCGGCAAATGGGCCACAGTGACCGGCGATGAACAGGTGGCGATAGGTGACAGTGGTGATCCCCGCCGCCTAGAACAAATGAAGTGCAGTATTCTGGGAGGCCAATTGCAAATCAGCTGCTCAGCAGAGAAGGCTCTAGCGTTCCCCGCCAATGGCCTGGTTAACTGGTGGTGGGTGCAATGGAGCAGAGCCCTGACGAGCCATATGCTGGGGATGCAATAAAGTGCTGAAGCTGACCAGGCTGTTTACTGCAACATATTCTAGTCAGATGAATACCGGATGGATGCTGGGAGGCAGAAGTAGATTTTGTTGTTTTCGTCCTCTAAAGGTAATGTGTGTCTTATGGTGCTGTGCATCTTATAGACCAAAAAGTATGGTATACGGGCATCTTGCATCTTCAATCATGTGTTTCTCTGCTAGTTACTCTATGTCACAAGTTACGTAGCAGTTATTGCTCACCTGACCTCAATTCTATTCCTTTTTCACAGCTGTGGCTGCTCTGCAGAGGAGACAACTCCATTGTGTATGGATGTCTCTTGCCACCCCGTGCAGGAGCTTCCAAGTCCTGGGGCTGCTCCCACTACTGTTGAGCTTCGAAGCCAGCCCAATCTGCCAGGATCAGAACCGGAGAATTTGGCTACTCTGTCAGACATACCCCTGGAACAATTATCAGCTGCCACTGGCCAAGAAGAGGCTTCTCAATCTCCAGCTCTCCCAGAACCTGTAGGGGATCCATCTCAACCCGTTTCTCTTTCCCTCTACATGTTGCGGCTCCCACCCCCGGCTGGTGCCTACATCCAGAATGAGCACAGCTACCAGGTGGGTAGTGCCTTACTCTGGAAGAGGCGGGCTGAGGCAGCACTTGATGCACTAGGAAAAGCACAGCAGCAGCTCCAGGCTTCCCGGTGTCGAGAACAGAGACTCCTCCTGCGCATCTGTGAGTTGCAGCGTGAACGGCGGCCACACAGTGCCGATACGCACCAACGGTTTAAGGATCACCTGCAGGTCTTTGAATTGCAGCTGCTGAATGACATTGAATGACTTGAATCGGCCCAAACTTATCTTGCTTTGTGTGGTGGTGTTACAAACTTAGGCAGTTCCCATCTCCAAGGGTATGTTGTAGCAAAACCTGGGGATCTACAAACTTGGAAGCTGCTTCATGCAACCATGTTTTCCCTTCACCATTCATGTTTATATCTGTAAAGGAATATTTCTTTTGTATAAGTGGATGTCCCAGCTCAGTCGAAAGATACCTGATTGCTTGAGGACAGATTGTTTTGAAGATTTCATTATGGTGCTGCCCTAGAAGGCCATAGTATTTCTTTTTAAAAAGCTGCTTTACATATTGGATTTAGAGCTTGTCATGGTTGCCCAATAAAAGAAAAATCTTTTTGATGCTTTTCTTTAAGTTATAAAGCTGTATGATATGAAAATCTTATGAAGTATTATTACCAAAAAAAAAAACCTCCCCACCAAAAATCAACAAAATCAATATATTTGCATGTATCATATTGCCAGACAAATATGGTAATGATTTAAATCTGAATTGCATAAAGAGAAAAATTAGCTCTTTAGTCTCGGTCCTCTGAGGGATACTTTTGTACAAGACATTTAGCTGTTTTAGTATGTCAGCTGGTAGGCCACAAATTTAGACATAGCTTGAAGCAAAGCTAATTGCTGGAGCTGAGGGAAGCCTAATCTAAATTTCTGGAAAATACTTTAATACTGAAATAATGAAGAGAAACTTTTGGTTCACAAATGATGTCAACCCTGTATGTTTTAAGTAAGAACTTTTCACATAAATACTTTTCAGAATATTTTACTCACTATACAAGATGTTTTGGATTCTCATTCTGTTTTGTAGTTAAAAAATTACTTGCATGCAAAAATCTCTTGCTGGATCAAGGGACTGATCTTCAGCCCTAAGTAAAATCATTTTTAATATAATTTTATTCAGAAATTTGATTACAGTAGTAATAAATAAAATCATTTCTGTGGCTTCACATACAGGTAGTCCTCAAGTTACAACCACAATTGACTTGCTAAGGGAAACATTTGTTAAATGAGTTTGTCCCATTTTACATTTTTTCTTGCCGCAGTTAAGTGAATCATTGCATTTGTTAAATTAGTAACATGGTTGGTAAGTGAATCTGGATTACCCATTGACTTTGCTTGTCAGAAGAGATCACATGACCTTAGGGCATAGCAAACATAAATATGAAACAGTTGCCAACCATTGGAATTTTGGGCATGTGACCAAGGGATGCTGCAGCAGTTGTAAGTATGAAAAACAGTCATAGATGACTTTTTAAAGTGCCGCTTAACTTTGAAAAGTCACCAAATGTTGTAAGTCAAGGACTACCTGTACTCAGATCAGGCAAGGTTCTGCTGTCTCAAGAAAGCCATCAAATATTCTGTCAAACATATAGGAGATGTTTCCGAATATGACCTCATAAATAAATGCCTCTCTTTGATTAGCTTTTTTTTTTAAACCAACAGCTAAGTCATTTCTCTTATAAAGATAAAGGGAAAATTGAACATGTAAAATTCTACTCAGTTGTATGCTTATAATCCTGTTGGACAATGCATGGGAAAAATTATGGGGATTTATAATTTGTAGATTTCAATGTACTAATATTTAATACAATAAAACAAACAACATTGGAGTATCTTCATTTCAGCTAATATGCACCAATTTTTTGTGTGTGGAAGTTTTATTTTGCATAAAGATCCTCAAATGAGTGGTAGTGTTTATTTCCAATTTAGGTTACCTAAACAGAATTTTTGAAATGATCTCTCCCCTAATTTTGAAGCTTCCTAATTTTTTTAGACCTGTGTAAAAAAAAAGTTTGTAGCCTCCTAGATACTGAATTCCCTACAAATTATTATAAATGACAAGGGACACTTGCAGTATAGCTACATGTTGAAAACCATAAACTAAACTGTGCTTATCACTACTATAGAAAGTGACCTGATCAACCAGAGGAGATTCTGTGCTTGGCAAATACCAGAACGCTGAAGCAAAGACAAGGTCTGATAATCCGTAAGTCAGTTCTCTGCATAAAAAGATTAATGAAAAAAGCCAAGTTAAATACTTACCAGATCTTAATCTAGAGGAGTAGTCAGGCCCAGGAAAGAAGACAATTGGTTTTGCAGTTGCTCACACAGGATAAAGACATTATTTTCAGAGGTGAATTATTTCTCAAAGGCCAGCTTTATATATGGTTTTATGTATCTGCCCTAAGCAGCTCGACTACTGGCTCAGTTCATATGCTGAGTCTGCTCAGAAGTTTGTTTCATTTATCCATCGTTTTAGAAAGAGTACAAAATGTAAGTACCAAGATACACAATAACAACAAAATAAATCTGTAACAAATATGATAAAAACCAGAAAAAAATGGGAAAAAATGAAGTATGGTTGATACGGTAAGTGTGCTTGGGAGCTAAAACAATTTCTGAGTTCAGTAGAACATTGCTGCTAAGAATAATAGGTACAGAATAATGATAGAATTACAACTATTCTTAATATAAAAGAATTGCTTTTATGTCTGATATAGTTATTTAGGAAGCATGATCTTGGCTTATAGCCACAATGAAAATAACCAAGTCCCCACTGCTCTAATGCAATATTTTGCAATCTTAGCAACTTTCCATTATGTGGATTTCGATTTCTAGAATTCCTTAGTCACCATGCTGGGAGTTGAAGTGCACACAGCTTAAATTGACAAGGTTGAGAAACAGTGTTCTTAGTGTCTGATAAACTAATACATTTGAGCAAGTCTACATATGCCAGAAGGTGGCACAGTGGCTCAATGGATGAGATGCTGGGTTTGTCAGCTGAGTTGACAACCCAGGTTTGAGACCTGAGTGCCATGTAATGGGGTGAGCTCCCATTCTCACACAACTCCTGCCAACGAATTTCATCCTGTATTTCTTTTACATGGCTTTTTAAAAAGATGCATATGTTGTCCCAGTCATAAGATACTTGATAGTTCACATTGCAGCACTGGTCAAAAGGGTCCAGCAGAGATTGTTCTGTCTTTTAATTGCTGGCTGAATACAAAGACAGTCAGATTATACTCTTGATTAAAGGTTTCCATACAAAGTTTATTTATTGGATCACAAGACATCCTCAAATATAACTCAGTTACGTCGACATTCATCTAATGTCCAACTCTTTGCACAGCTGACTTCATAATGTAATATTATAGTGACCTTTCATCCCATAACATTGGAACAAAGGGTGAGACACCAGGACGGGTGCTGGAGTCCAAGCAAGAGTAAAGGAAACACCCCCAGCCCAACCAAGGGTCAATTCAGTGACCAATCAGGATTACAGATGTGACCACAACATGAACTACATTTCCCATGATGCATTAACTACATTTACCATGAGGCATTCCCTTAAGGGACAGCTCCCAATTCTAGCTTAACTATCTCAATTCTCAATTACCTATATACTGTCTGGACAGCACAGTATGATCTGCCAATTGCACAGTGGCAGATAGGACAGCACTCCAGAGGGTTAACATCATTGCCCAGAAGATCATTGGTTGCCCTCTCCCCTCTTTGGAAGAGCTTTATAACTCCCACTGCCTTAAAAATAGTTCAAAACATTCTCAAAGATCCATCTTATCCTGGGAAGCCTTTTTTTGAACTATTACCATCTGGCAGACAGTACAGAATAATAAAAACAAGGACAAATAGGATGGAAAACAGCTTCAATCCCAGGGCAGTAACTATATTGAATTCTACTGTATAGTGCAATATTAATATAATATCAGATTTTCAATTCAATTGTATAGAATGTGAAGGATGTGTATTTGTTTTTTATTTTTATAATTTACACTGAAGTTGGCATTTAATTTTGTTGTACAAGGTGCAATGACAATAAAGTAAACTAATAAAGTAAAAAAAAAAGAATCATACAGCAGGCTACCTCTTAATTAATATATAAATATATAATATATACAATAATATAAAAGAAATGCTTACTTATTTCACTCAGCAGGGCTGTGATTTCTTTAAACCAAGATTAATATACTACAAAATCACAATAATTCCCTGTTGCAAAGTTTGCTGGATCTTCATGGCACAAGCAAAGATATAGGTAACTTAAAGGAATAGCAAGAATTTTGCATTTTTATAGTGTTGCATTGGTTTGAACTTACAAAGCTTTTGTAGAGCTGAACTGAGCCTATTTACTATACCCATTAAAACATTCTGATATCTAACAGATCTCTAAGGTCAAGTAGAAGCAGAGAACAAATTCCTATGACTTTTTCTGACAAAAATAACTTTGGGTCAATTGATCACGCTAAGGAAAGTTCAAATTAAAAACTGATGTGGATTCATACAGTCCTGTTGTAGACTTTGATGTTATATTGTGAAAAGACATTTTGTCTGCGTTGTTGGATACATTATTCCTTTCAATCAAATCATTTTTTTATGATGTAAAATAGAAGGTAAATTACCAGGAGCTTTTCCCTCTCTGTTCTGCTGCTAAGTACAGTACTTAAAGCTGGGTCAAAGACCACTGTCTTTTGGAAAGTCCATGCAGATTTTTCATAGTATATATAGCATATTAAGGTAATTCTCAATTTATAGCCACAATACAATCATTTTAAGCAGTTTAGTCATTGAGTTACAGCTGATTTTATTACTTTTTAGACTTATTGTTAAGTGAATCCAATTTCCCCCTTGATTTTGCTTGTCAAAAGCTCTTTCGGAAGGTCACAAATAGTCATATGATTCTGGAATGCTGCAAACATCATAAAAATATACCAGTTTTCAAGTACCTAAATTTTAATCATGTGACTATGGGGATGCTGTGACAGCCCTGCAAAAATCAGTCATGAATCACTTTTTTCATCATGTCACCTGGAACGAGGATTAAATGAAGTAAGTTGAAGACATTATTTACAGCGGCTCTGTAAAGCTCTGTCCCTTTTGATGATATATAAACTAGATAAAATGTAAAATTTTGACTGTCATTCATATTTTTGCATGTTTTTGCCTATTTGTCTCCTTTTGTCATTTGTTGGTGTTGGTAAACATCAAGCTATATTTCTGTTAGCTGAATTTAGTTGTGTATGTATGTGTGTGTTTGTGATTGCTCTGATGATATAAAGATTAATTGGAAGTGTGATGGTTGCAAACTAAAATGTAAATTATCCGTAGTAATTTTCCAATATACACAACACACTTAAATGAGTTACTGGATTTTTGTATAATTTATTAAGTGCAGAACTACCAAATAGGTACAGTTCACATAACGTACGAAGGCAAACAAAATTAAGATTTCTTCAAATGTAGCTACTAGTTATCATTATGTACTAAGGATAAGTGGCAAAATGTGTTTCATGATGTCAGAATACAAGGTAAATGCAAATTGGACACCTGGGTCATACATCATGAGCCAAGTGTGTAATCCTGACTGCATCAAGACACTGCTGTTTACATGACTTCAATTTTCTATTATCCTAACTGGATTATGACGAAGTAACCTGATTCCATGTGTTACCCAAACAACACAAATACAACATGTTTGAATTAAAATTGCTTTTAAAAATGGCAATTCTTGAGAATATTTCTCAAAGGAAGAGTATGGGGTGAGGAGGGGTGGGTGGGAGGAACATACTTTTTTTAAAAATGTCAGAATGATGGGGGGGGAAATGATACGGATTGAAAAACAGACCACAAAAGGGAAGCAGAGCACAAGATTTGGGTGCCTGGGTTGAGCAATGTGATGGACAGATACTTTCAGCAAAGCAAGAGGATTCAAAGAATAATTAATTTATCCGGAGGACTACATTTCCAGAACTTTTAAAGGAAACCTTTTTTAAAAAAAATACACTTGGTCTGTTTCTTTCTTAACAGGCCCCAGTACCTCAATTACACCTAGTACTAGTGGATGATGTCACAAGCTAGGACATTTCTTTCCCAAGAAAATGGCAAGGTTATGTGAACGAAATCACGCTCGATTTAAAGATTTATTTTAAATCGAGTTGGAAAGGCTGACTTCCAATAATTTTTCAAGCTCCTACTGTATCTCGAGCCTATCTTCTGGAGAATTGACTCTTCCTGCCAGCATGGTGTCATTTGCAAATTGGATGAGTTCTCCTTCTATCCCTTGGCCTAAATATTGATGAAGATATTGAAGAACATTAGGCCTAAGTCAGCCTTTTTAGTTGCAGAGGTCGGATGGGCAGACAGATACGCATACGCACAGGTAGCGCATTACTTTCACTTTCGCTCTCCACTCTGAGCAGGCCGAAGCACCAGCGCCGGAATGACGATTTCCTTCTGGGATCGCACTTCCTTTGCTCCAGGCAAGCAGCAGGCGGAGAATAGCGGTAAGCGAGGGAATGGGCAGGGAGGGGGAGAGAGTTGCCTTTTTCTCCCTTCCTGCACCCGCGTCGGTTCCCCTGGCCTTACAGGTATCTTAACTGCAGCAACCGTTGGGCAAGAGCAATGCTCTGCTGCCTCCGTCCAATCGCCGATGCTTTGGCTTGCAGAAAGCGCTGCCCTCTTGTTCACTGGATCACAACAGGAAATGCCAACCTCCCCTTCCAATCCACTCCACCCACTCTTCCCCTCCATCCTAGGCAAAGAAGGCACAGGCAGGGGGAGGGGCGAAAGTCTTACTCTCAGCTTTTCAGGTACTAAAGCAGAGGTCTCCAAACTTGGTAACTTTAAGACTTATGGACTTCAACTTCCAGAATTCCTCAGCCAGCTTCTCATCACTCTTTATCACCCATCCCCCCTCCACTTGTGACTGTATACTTGTATGCCTGTATCTTTACGATTTATATTGACTGTTTCCTGGTATGATTTGATTGCTTATTGTACCCTATGACTATCATTAAGTGTTGTACCTGATAATTTTTGACTCTTGACAAATGTATCTTTTCTTTTATGTATACTGAGAGCATTTACACCAAGACAAATTCCTTGTATGTCCAATCACACTTGGCCAATAAAAGAATTCTAATTCTAATTTGGGAACCCCTATTCTAAAGACATTTGGGGTGATGTTATACCCACAGTTAGTGTGCAGCAAGTGGGAAAAGCGGGGAATTGGGGCATCGGAGTAATGGCTGAGATTAAGAAGCAGCATTGGATGGCCTTTTTCCTTTTCCTCAGCTACCTCTTAGAGATGGAGGAAGGCTGATACAGGAAAGGTTTCTCAGTTCTAAGGCCTCCGTTTCCACAGTACAGCTATATTGATAAAATCTTTCTGTTGAACTATTCTGAAGGATTCTATGATGTTTTCTCCTAGTACTCTAAATGTTTTCATTGACTTTGTTCCAATAACTTTATGGCTCCTTCAAGTTGGACCTAAATATGAAAAATGGTCCAAAAAGAAGTTATGTTAATCTGTTTTGCATTCTAAAAAACAGGTATCCTGTCACAGGAATAGCTATTTTTCCTATGGAGTACAGAAAAAAAGAAAAGAAATAAAAGCTCATGTTTCATTTTCCATTGTGTTAACAGATGTGCGAATAACAGATATTGTGTTAATCTTCAGCTTAAAAGTTTCCATCCCTTCCATTCAATCATGTCCAGCTTTGAGACACTGCATGAAAAAGTTCACATAAGATTTTAGGACAAAATTTTTCAGAAATGCTTTGCCATTGCTTCCTTTCTAGAGCTGAGATAAAGTGATTGGCCAAGGTTACCCAGGTGGCTTTGTGCTCATGGTGGGACTAGAATTCACAGCTTCCAATTTCTATCCCCAACCCGTACTACATCAAGCTGGCCCTAAAAAGTGGTCTTAGACATTTCCCTCCCCATAAAAATAAATTATGAAGGCAACAAAAAAGAATATATATTAAGAAGCATTGAATTAGCAAGAAAAATGGTCTTTCTGGCTAAGAAAGAGAAAGATTTTTTTTGCTGTTGCATTTTCTTTGGTCAGATGATGGTTTTCTTCTTGCTACCTGTTCTTTCTGGAAAGCAACATCTTCATGACCGTCTTCTACAAAGGCAGGTAGAACACCTTGGGCAAGGCAGGTGTTTTGTCTGTTTCCTTTAGCAGCATCCATGGGAGCTGTATATTCTTTATCATTTGAAAAAGACACTTGTGCATTTCTAAACACTTAAAGTCACCTTAACAAATGAATAAACAACTCTGACCACAGGAACTTTCATCCTTTAATCTGATTTGTATAAAGTCTTTCTATTGCAGCCTTTACCTTTTCTTTCTTCCAGGAACTGAAGACTGAGGGGGCACAATGTCACACACTTCCCGCTGCAAGCTAGTTGAATATTTGGAAGAGCTGAATGATGAAGAATTTGAGAAATTTAAGCTGCACCTCGAGGACTACCCAGTGGAGAAGGGCTACAAGCCCATCCGTCGTTGCAAGACTGAAAAAGCAGCCCATGTTGAAATAGCTCGATACATGATTGAGGCGTATGACGATGCCAAGGCGTTGAAGATGACTGTCAGGATTCTGAATGGAATAAATAAAAAGGATCTGGCTGCAAGAATCCAAAAGGAGATGCCAGATTGTATGTAGACAGAGCCCAGCTGTGTTGGCTTCTGTTCCTCTTTATACCTTGGCTCAATAATAATATTATTATTATCAAAAATATTATTATTAATAATATTTCTCCTTGAGTGATTTGTAGGCATCCATCAATCTTTGCTATAGTCAGATTGGTCCCTTAGTCTAAAGTTAACAAAGTCCCTGGCTTTCTAATGACAGGAGTCCTTACACAGGAGGTTGCAAAGTATAGGAAAGTAGGTAAACAAATAGGGGGAAAGGTTTAAAATTAGGGGTCATCTTTTGTACATAGAAATATAAGAGCTCCATATTTTCAGTGAAGGCCTGGGAGAGAAAAAAAATCCTGGAAAAATAAGAAACCACAGAAGACTGGAGAAAATGAGCATATTTGGGGAGAAATGCAAATAATTGAGGGAAAGCATTTTGGAAAAATAACGTTCCCCTGTTTTATTTCCAAGCAAATTGCCATAATTTTTTTTTAAACCTGATTTTTACATCCTAGTAAATTGGATATGCTTTAGACTCTTGCTTATTCTTGTCCATGCTCTTAATGACCCCATTTCTACTGAAAATAGCTTCCTGGGCTTTATCAAACATCAAAAACTATCCAAGTAGGAGCTTCCTTTGTAAAATGGCCAGGCTGATGAACTTTGCTGGTCCCCATTTCCTATGTAGTGTGATAGAATTAGTATAGTTCTGCAGTATGGAAAATTGCTCAACAATGCAGCCCAACTTGCTGTCTTTCTATTGTGTTGACTGGGAATGGTGGGAACTGTGATTCAATATATCTAAAGGGCAACCAGTTGGGAAAAAATAATGTCACTCCATGTTTTAGCTAAATATGGTTCAGTTCTAGCTAGAAAACAACCTGATCTTAATTGAATCAATTTAATGATTTTGCTCTTGTGAAGAGTATTTTTCTCATCCATGTGATCATGACCAAAGGAAAAAAGGGGTAGCAATTAGCTCATTCATGATTCTTTTTTCAAAATAAGAACTGACTTTTATTTCCAACAGATTTTCTTCAGTTTCCAGAATCAGACAATGAGACAATTTCTGAACCTCAAAATAAAGGTCAGTGTCCACAGATGCATTAAGTGTTTTCTAACACAAGACTTGGAACAAAGAAGAAAAAAGACTAATTAGCAGTCTGCAGGTGCCTTGTTGCAGAATCATATCTCAAGATGTCAAAACGGAAAGCATTTGATTCCAACTTTTTTCTAAATGATGGGGCTGGGGAAGCAGTTCAAACATTCTCATAATTCTTTTTTCTTTAACCTGAATTAATACTTCTTTTCCTAATTCTGTAAGTCATCAATTGAGTCGCTATCACTTCAAACTTTTCTCCATCTCTTCTTTTTAGTGGAGGTGATGCTGGATCCCAAGACAGCTTTTCCTACCCTCATCCTTTCAGAAGATCGGAAAAGCGTATACATGGGTGACCGAGCCCAGGACTTTCCTGACAATCTTGAACGCTTTAATTTTTTACCTTGCGTCCTGGGAACAGAAGGCATCGATTCTGGGACTTCACAGTGGGTGGTGGAAGTGGGCAACGCCAAACAATGGGCTGTTGGTGCTGTACGTGAATCCATAGAAAGAAAAGGATATCTAAATATAGGGGCTACTGAAGGGTTTTGGGTATTGCAGCTGATGGATGGAGAATATGAGGTCACCACCACACCTAAGACCATTCTTCCACTGTGGAAGACAGTACAACGGATTCTCATTACCTTAGAATTCAGTTTAGGCAAATTATCCTTTTTTGATGTGGATTCTATGGAGATTATCTTTACTTTCAACTATCCATTTTCTGAGAAAATGTTCCCCTTTTTCCTGACTTGGGACAAAAAAAATCCATTAAAAATTAGTACAGATTACTCTGCAAAATAATCTGAAGAAAAACCAGATGAAACAGTTCTGGGAAATTATCCAACCTGAAGAATGTTCTGTTCAGACCTTGAAGTGATTGTCCTTAGATTCAGGGAATCTTACTTTTGAATAAATACAATAAAATAGTGTTGTTAATTTCTGATTTCTGTTCCCTTTATTCTTTTCAGAATTTTAGCCAGTCTTACAATAACTTGCAAAAGTAACAGCTGTTCTTGAATTTGGAAACCCTTCAGGCGGAAGGACGGTTGAAATACAAGGCAAGGAATAGAATGAGGGCACTAAGTAAAAGGCTGCCAATTCAAAATATTCAGAAATATTTTTAACTACTATTATTATTAATCATTAAGATTTTTTTAAACAGTTTTATTAATTTTGACAACAAACAAAAACACATAAAACATAAAAACATCATCCTTTCTTTCATGAGTTTACAGACAGTATGTCAGTTGGTTTACCACTTTTTTGTGTGCATTCATTTCATAGTCTCCATTGTAATTATATTACATAATAGCTCATATTATCAATCAACAATTATATAGCCTGATATCATTATTAAACAATCATTTGACTGTAATTTTGTTAGTTCATACTTTAACGAGATATCTATAGTTTACTTTTTATTTTATAACAAATCATAAAGTCATACCAAGTCTATCTTAATAGAATTTTATAAAGATAGTATCAAATAAAAATAAAATAAATATGTATTCATTGTTTCCTAAGGTTCTAAATATTCTATTATATTTTATTATCTAGCCATTGATAGAAAAAGTCCCAAACTTCATAGAATTGTTTATCTTCTTGTTCTCTAATTTCAAATGTCAATCTGCTCATTTCAGCACATTCCAATATTTTCTTAATAATTTCTTCCTGTGATGGTATTTTCTCATTCTTCCAATTTTTAGCAAATACAATCCTAGCCACTCTTAATACATTTACAATCAAATATTTCAAATTTTTATTGTATGTATCAGGTAAGATTCCCAATAAAAAAATCTCTGGCTTTAAATCTATATGTTTCTTTGTCATTTTTTCCAACCATATGCGAATTTTAGTCCAATATTTTCTAGCGTCCTCACAAGTCCACCACATATGGTAATATGAACCAGGTATCTGATGACATTTCCAGCACTTGTCAGATTTATTCTTGAACATTCTTTCTATTCTTGTCAGCGGAAAATGCCACCTGTAAAACATCTTATACAGATTTTCTTTATATGCTGTTGACATTGTCATTTTATAATTTTGAGACCACAATTTTTGCCATTTCTCAAAGTCAATCCCATATCCAAAATTCTTCCCACAAGCAATCATCGTTTCTTTAACTTGTTCCTCCTCTAGTTTAATTTCCAGTAAATAACCATTAATCACTTTTTCATCAGTACCTGTCAAAATCTTATCTAAGTCAATTTATCATAAATTCCCTCTGCTTTAGAATCTTTGACATACCTTGAGTGTATTTGCACATATGAAAACCAATTCATCTTTATACCTTGTTCTTCTAAATTTTGCATCGTTTTAAGTTCACCCTTTTCATCCAATATTTCCCCATATCTAACTGTTTGTTCCTTCTTATATGTTATAGGATAAGAAAAAACTTCAATAGTTAATAATCAAATTGGGATTTTCAAATAACATTGTCTCTTAATTTTCTCCCAGTTTAACCATAAAGACTCCCATATATAATCCCTTCTAAAATAGCCCTGCGATTTAGTTCCCTTATACCACAGAAAAGCATGCCAGCCCAGTAATAGATCATGTCCTTCTAATGTCAACAATCTTGTCTTTCTTAATGTTATCCATTCTTTGGCCCACATCAAGTTTGCAGCTTGATAATACAACTCCCAATTAGGAAGGCCAAATCCTCCTCTAGTTCTAGCATCTTGTAAAAGTTTTAATTTTATTCTCACTTTCTTACTTTGCCATATATACTTCAACACAATTTTATTTAAATCTTCAAAATAATCTTTGCCAAGCCTAATTGGTATTGTTTGGAACAGATATAAAATTCTAGATAAAATATTCATCTTGAGTGTTGAAATTCTACCTATCAACGACAATTGTAGGTTTTCCCATTTCTTCAGGTCAAATGCTATCTGCTGTTTGAGTTTAATATAATTATTTTCTTTCAATGTAGTGCATCTTGGCGTCAAGTATATCCCCAAATACTTAACTTTATTCGTGACTTGAATTTTCAATAGGTCTGCTAGTTCTTCTCTCTGTCTTAATAATATGTTCTTTGTCAGGATCTTTGTTTTGTCTTTATTTATTTTCAAACCAGCCATCTCACCCTATGTCTCTATCTTTTCCAATAATTTTAAAGCTGTCTCTAGAGGATCTTCCAGAATGAAAACCAAATCATCCGCAAAGGCTTGTAGTTTAAATTCCTCCTTTTTAATTTTCATTCCTTTTATATTTTGGTCCTCTCTAATATTTCTATTCAACACTTCCAAAGTCAATACAAATAGCAAAGGTGATAATGGGCATCCTTGTCTTGTGCCTTTTCTTATGTTAATAGAGTTTGTAAGTTCTCCCTCTATCATTACTTTTGCCGTTTGCTTATAGTATATGGCTTCTATTGCTTGAATGAATTTTCTGGCAAAGCCCATCTGTTCCAGTAGTAGTAACATAAATCTCCACTATCTGACCCATTTTATGTTTAATTATGTCCATTTTAAGTTTAATATCTTTTTTCTGTGGCATTTTCTGTAATTCTTTTTCCAGTTTTTTGTGGTCATCTTCTAA
The DNA here is from genome assembly GCF_900518735.1 of Pseudonaja textilis. The sequence continues at coordinate 2,566 of NW_020769788.1, read as the reverse complement.
AGTTTTTATAGTTTGCCTCTTCCTAATTTCTTTTTCTTTGTATAGTCTATTATTAATCCTCTCGCATATGCCTTCATTGTATCCCAAACATTCTGTATTGAAGTATCTTCTTTTTTTTTTTTCACTAAAGAAGAAGGCCAATTCTTTCTCCATCCATTGTGTGAAGTCTTTTTCCTTTAAAATAGTATTATTTAATGTCCATCTAGATCTTCTTTTTTGTCCTTTCCGTTTAATTGTCATTGGATTATGATCTGCCCATATACTTGTTTCAATATTTATTTCTTGAATATTAGATATTAATTCTGTTGTCCAAATCGTATCTATTCTGGACCATGATAAATGTCTATTTGAGTAAAAAGTATATTGTTGAATTTTAGCATTTCTTTCTCTCCATATATCTTTTAAGTTTAATTCATCTAATCATTTTGAAAAAGGATTTAGGGAGAGTCTTTCTATTTTGCCTTGTTGCTGTTGCTGTATAGTCCAGTTTATTGTCTACAATTCCATTGAAATCTCCCATCGTAACTATATTAATATAGCCCGTCCCGTTATTTTCAAATGTAATTTTTTATAAAATTCTTCTTGTTTATCATTCGGGGCATAAATTGCAACCAGGGGTGTTTTTGTATTATTATCCACTATTTCAACCATTAATACTCTTCCGTCTTCATCAGTATAAATCAGTTTTTGCTGGAATAGTTTATTTGATGTATAAAACCACTCCTCTTTTCTTACAGTGGGTCAGAGAAGTAAATATTTTCTCTAATTTTGGTCGTGCCAGTAATTGTTCATGTTGTTTTTTAATATGTACTTCTTGTAAGCAAATTATATCAAATTTTAACTTCTCTAATTTGTGAAAGGTTTTTCTTCTTTTGGTAGGTGAGTTCAGTCCATTTATATTCATAGAAATCAGGTTTTTTTCCTCCATGATTATGCTTTGTATTTAAGTCTAGCAGCTCTCGTAGATCTTACTTCACGTTGTTCTTTGGTCTCCACTTGTCCACCTACTGCGCCTTCTTCTTTTCCCATCCCCATTTGTTCCTCTCGAGATTTAGTTGTGATGATCTCTTTTTCTGTCTCTATTTCTCTTTTTTCAAAAAATTCATTGTAGAATATTTCTGCTTTCTCAATTGAGTCAATTCTGTGTCTCTGTTCTTGCCATGTAAACATTAATCCTTCTGGAATCAGCCATCTATAATTCACCTTTTTTTTCAATAACATTTTAGTCAGGAATCGATATTCTCTTCTCATCTCTCTCACTTTTCTGGGTACTTGTTTTAAGACCACGATCTCATTGTCTTTATATTTCAATGTCTTCTCTCTTGCCACTTGTAGTATTTGTGTTTTAATAGGTTTTTTTGTAAATCTGACGTGAACCTCTCTTGGTAGATTGTTCCTCATCGCATATCTTGTGAAAACTCGGTATATCTCATCTACTCCATCCATCATCTTTTCCTCTGTTATTCCCAGAGCTCCAGCCAGGATTTCTATCATTGCAGCCAAATTTTGTCCTTTTTCTTCCTCTATATTTTGAAATCTGAGATAGAATTCTGACCTGTCCATCTCCCACTTTTGTCTTGTTCAACCATTGTTAATCTGCTATCAATATTTCCAATTGTCTCATCTCTTTGCTTATCTTTCTCTTCAATTTTTTGGAGTCTCTCATCATATTTCATCATCATTTGTTGAATATTTTCAATTTTTTCATCGGTCTTCCCAATTCTTTGTTCAATGCTCTCTGTCCTTTGTTCAATACTCTCTATCCTTTGTTCAATACTCTCTGTTCTTTGTTCAATATTCTCAGCTCTTTGTTCAATGCTTTCTATTTTCTTTTCAATGATACCCGATTTTGTTTTAAGTTCTTGAATTCCTTGCATAATCATCTTTAAATCCACTTGTCCTTTATCTTGCTTTGACATTATCTGGGTTAAATATTGTCCTCCAGCTGTTGGTGAAGCAGGAGCAGAAGTTGAAATGCCAGAAGGTATAGATTTCTTACTCATTTAGGTAACTCAGGGTCTTCAAGCTCTTTTAATCCAATTAGTAGAGTAGTCAATTATAATCCAATTAGGAAAAAAGAAAGAGAATAAAAATAAGAAAAAGACAATAAAGAAAAAAGTCCAAAATTAAAAAGAAAGGGTTCTTCAGGTTCTTCTAGACCTTAATCCTATTGTGAGATAGGCAATATGATTCAAAATAAAAATTAAAAATGAAAAGAAAAAGAATAAAACCCAATAGTATTAAAAAAAATAGTAGGAAGAAAAAAAGAATTCTTCAGGTTCTTCACACCTTAATCCAACTGGAAAATCTCAAAAATAAAAAATAGCCATAAAAATGATCAAAAATGAAAATGGAAAAGGCAAAAATCCCAATAAGAAAAAGAAAAAGATATTCTGAGGCTTTCCCTTTACAAAGGAAAAAAAATGAATAAAAAATAAATATACAATTATTACAGAATACTATGGGATTGAAGAGGAGGGATAAGACAGCTAAGAAAAAATAAAAAAAGAGCAAACTGTGTTTTATTTAATTGTCCAAGGCTCTTATTATGGCTTCTCCACAGATT
>NW_020769787.1:46521-59931 GCF_900518735.1 Pseudonaja textilis | reverse complement strand
GGGGGGGGACCCAGATATCACCAAAAACTTGGCTAAGGGAGGGAGAGAGGGTGGCAGGGACAGGTTTGAGGGTAGGTGGGAGCAAAAGGGTTAGGGTTCATGTTCCTGTTCATGACCGTTTTTACATGAGAGAACTGGGTGGGTTTGGCACCCTGGACAGAGGAATCTCCCACCCACCCCTCACCCCAGGGTGGGGGCTTCCTTACAAAGGGGGGGGTTGCTAATCACACACACACACCCCACCTCAAAATGAAAAAACCAGAATTTTGTGCACCATCTGCTTCGCTTCCCTGCTGCAAATGCTGAAAACTCTTAGGTCAGGGACAGTGGAGGGTTCCTACCTTAGTGTGAGCGCAGCCCTAGCCCACACACCCTTAACAAGCCGATCAGCTGAGAGGATGAAGAAAGGAAGGTCTTTTATCCTCTCAGCTGATTGGAGGCTTTCTTTCTTTTTTTTTTACAACGGTCCAAACTGGTAATAAACCACCACGGGTCAGGGGTCCGTAACCACCACCACCCAGACCGCTGCCCTGGACCGGACCATGATCTGTTCAGAACTGGGCCGTGGAAGTGGTGAGCCCCTCTCCCTGCCGTGGGTTCACAAAGCTGGGAAAAGTTTGGTTTGGGTATTTTACCAGAAATATACAGTAGAGAATGGAAATACTTGATTGTAAAACGTATTAACGGCACCTGGGAAAAATTGGGAAAATGAGAAAATAACCAAATGCAGGAAGAAGTTATGAAGAAAAGAATGGAATGTGCTGAAAGGAGTAAACGGACATTTGAAATTAGAGAACAAGAAGACAAACAATATTACAAGATGTGGGGTTTATTTCACCAATGGTTAGATAAAAAAAATATGGAAATGAAATATTTTACAGAATTGTACAAGATAAGGATAATAGAATTATAGAGAATATAACATAAGGATGTATTATTATTGGATGGATTTATGATGAGGTAATGAATGCTATAAATTAATCTAAAATAGGGAGGGAGGGAGGGAGGGAGAGAGAGAGAGAGAGAGAGAGAGAGACCCTAGAAGCCAAGAGGAACCTACGTGTCAAATTTCAAGTTTGTAAGCTTTACAGTTCTGGAGATTTTGTGATGACACGTGAGTGGTATTTCCCTTTTTATACATATAGAAAGATGAGAGAAGGAGGGAGAGAAGGAAGGAAGGTGGGCACAGCCTTATGTTGAGGATAACGAAGCCCATGTTGCACATCCCCCAAAAGTGACCACATGGGGTCGGCGTACTCACGGAGCTGTAGAGGTAGCCCTCGGTGTTCATGGCGACATATTGTCCGGACGTGGTACTCTGTATGGCTACTACTCGGAGCCCCACAGGAATCAGATTGAAGAAGGCTGTGGGGCAGGGAGAGAAGGAGGGGAAGGGTCAGTGAAATTTGAACCCATAACCGGGTGCAAGTGAATTTAATTTAATTCAGGAGAACGGCCCCCCATCTCATCAAGTGACTCGGGGGGCCGGGGGGAAGGACACATCATTTCAAAGGTAACAATTCCAATGGGGTGGTCCTCGACTTACGACTGCCATCAAGCCCAATTGTGGCTAAGCAAGGTAGATGTTTTGACTCAGTCTTTCATCTACCATGGCTAAGCAATCTGCCGCAAGTCGTTCAGTGAGAGTTTGTCGGTCGTTTACAAGAGAACCAGGGCTTCCCCATGGACCTGGGGGCCTTGTCAGACGCTCGTAAAAAAAGGGAGTTGCGCGATTTTCACACACACACCCACCCCACCCCCCTCCCCTGGGAAGGCTGCAACCGTCATCCATCCGAGTCGCTGGCTGAGCATCCAAATTTCGATCCCGTTACTGTGGGGACGGTGCCAGTGCCGTTGAACTTAGAACGGTCAGGGGAGGAGGGGCTGCCATCTTGACTTTTTTGACCTCCCTGGAGATGGGGCGGCTGCCTGGAGACGAGGAGGGAGGGGCAGGTGAGGAGACCCATCCCGAGGAGGGGGAGGGGGGAGGGGGGAGGAAGGCATCTCCCAGGTATGCTGTATGGCCCTTATTTCCCCGGGGGAAGAGAACCGCTTGTGGGTCTCCAGGCAGCTGCGAAAAGCAGGATGGGACTGGGCTGTGTGGGACGGGCCATGTGCCCAGACAGACACCGGCCTGCCAGACAGGACTGGCAGGGATCAACCATCACGGCCGTGCGTCCTCTTTCTTTCCTCCCGCTGGGGAGGGAGAGAGGGGGGAGGCAAAAAGAGATAGAAAACTCTGCAGATTAGGAAGGGGGAGGGAGCTTTGGAGTAAGGCTCGGGGTTCCCCCCTCCTTCTGCTGGCTAAAAGGGACCTTAGAGGTCATCTAGTCCAACCCCCCCGACCCACTGCCTTTCTGCCCCCTGCATTAGAGGGGAGGCAGAGTTCTGGGGCAGGAGGGGCTGGGAGGAAAGAAGTGGCTGGAGATGGGCTGTGGGAGCAGAGCAACAAAGCTAAAAGGGACCTTAGAGGTCATCTAGTCCAACCCCCCCAAAGGGGCTGAGAGGAAAGAAGCCAGGGGAGGGGGGAAGTAGACAGAAAGGGACCAAAAAACCTGCAGACTAGGAAGGGGCAGGGTCTTCGGAGTAAGGCTGGGGGTTCCCCCCTCCTTCCGTTGGCCAGAGGCGGGCCGTGGTAGCAGAGCAATGAAGCTAAAAGGGACCTTAAAGGTCATCTAGTCCAACCCCCCAAAGGGGCTCGGAGGAAAGAAGTTGGGGGGAAGCAGGGACCCCGAGAGAGGGGGAGGGAGAGACCCCAAGGGGGTGAGGCCGCGCTTACTGAACCCGCTGCCGTCTTCCCGTGTGCCCTCGATGCTGCCATCCGGGTGCGCTTGCAGGTAGTAGCCATGCTGGCAGAAGAGTTTGGTGATGATGCCCTTCAGCTGCGGATCTGCGGGGGGGGGGGGGAGAGGGAAGCGGGGAATGGGGGGGGGGGGGCGAGAGAAGAAGAGAAAGGGAGGGGGCGGCGAACGAAAGCCCGGACCTCTTGCAAGGCGCTTCTTCCCCCCAACGCGGCACCCTCCGAGGCTTTTCAGGACCCGCCACAACCTTCCCCGAAGTCCTGGCTAGCCCGGAGGACAGGCGGGCTGGGCATGATGGGGGTTGTGGTGCCAACACGTCCAAGAAGAGCTGCTTGGACAGGGATACAGGAAGAGGGCAGCTGGGCAGCTGAGCCTCTTCAAACTTGACCTCCCCCCCAAAAAAAAAATAAAGGCGAGGAGAAGGGAGGGAAGGAAGGAAAGTGAGGAGAAGGAGAAGGAAGGAACATTAAAAAGGATTAAAAAGAAGAGAGGAAGGAAGGAAGGAAGGAAGGAAGGGAGGGAGGAAGGAAGGAAGGAAGGAAGGAAGGAAGGAAGGAAGGAAGGAAGGAAGGAAGGAAGGAAGGAAGGAGACAAGAGGGATGGAAGGAAGAAGAGAAGAGGAAGGAAGGGGAAAGGAAGGAAGGAGAAAGGGAAGGAAGGAAAGAAAGGGAGGGAGAGAGAGAAGGAAGGAGATGAAGGAAGGAAAGGATGAAGAAAGGAGAGAACATGAAGGGAAGAAAGGAATAGAGGGAAAGAAGGATGGAGAGAAGAGGAAGGAAGGAGAGAGGTAACTAAGGAAAGAAGAGGAAGGAAGGATTGCGTCCTTTGTTCTCAGATGTGAATTATTTCTCCCACTGATTAAAAAATGCCCAATAATGACTTTCAGTGAATTCCTTCCTAAAAACATCAGGTTTCAATGTTTTTCTTCCCCACCCCCCAAAAATCCAGCACCACCAATTGCCCTTATCCATTTTTCTCAACCAGGTGCGACTTTAAGCCTGGAGGACTCCAACTCCCAGAATTCCCCCAGCCAGCTTCACTAAGACTTCAACTCTCTCAACACTTCCGGTTTGTCGGCTTCGGTGACAGCAGGGATTCGCTTTCTCTGCGATCCCTGCTGTGCTAGCCGCCTTGGTGCCTCCGATCCTGACGGATTTGGAGGCTAAGGCTGCCCTGTTGGGGCAGCTGAAGAAAGGGGGGATCCGGAAGGGGGTTGAGGGGAATCGCACCCCCCCCCCCCAGCCAGCAATAACCCCCTTCTCTCAAGACAGTGGAGCAGCGGTCTTTATGGCCGCCATAAAGAAGCCGGCAACTGGATAAAGAATGTGCAGGAGGAAGAAGAAGGAGTTTTAAAATGAAAGTTTTTTCTTGGTTGAACTGGGACCTTAAGGACATATTTAACACCTGGGAAAGTATTGGCTTGGAAGCTATAATGTTCCCGATTGATGTTTTCAGCTGCGAAGAAAAGTGACGAAAAGGGGAAGTTACTCTCCCTCCCTTATGGAATTAACAAATGGACAAGGGAAACCAGCCTTTTGATAGAAGGTAAAACCTAAACTCCTTTGTTATAAGTGGGAAGGGAGAGGCTTGGGGAAAAAAAATTTTCTCTAAGACTTTGCTGGAGGAGATGCCTTGAAGATAAAGAGAATAGAAATTAATTCTAAGAAAGATTTAAAGCACAGATTGGACGTTTTTTCTTTCCCTAATTTGACTGCACCCCTAGAAGAGAAACTGTAAAAAGAAGAAGCTTGTACTCTGCCTGGACTGTTTGATGACTGTGGGGCTTTGGGACTTTTGGGAACTGTTTTAAGTTTGGAAATAACTGATTGGCTTAATAATAAGAAGAGGATACAGAAAGAGAAGAAGAAACAGTTCAAAATGGCTCTATCTCTTGATGAACTAAAAAAACAATATTTAAAAATAAGGAAAGAAGGCAAAGATGTTATGGGAGAAGCCCTTTGTTTCCTAGATATGGCGCTTGTCATGTGTCAGCAAATTAAACAACAGCTGGAAGAAGCCGAGGAAGAAGAAGCCATTTTTAATGAACTAAACGGTGTGACTAAGAAAGAAAGGAGAAAGAGAGGAGCGAAAAGGAAGGACTTAAGAAATAAAAAAATGTTTATGAAAGAGAAAAAGAACATGCAAAAACAACAGAATGCTAGAAAGCAAAAGGAAAGAGGAATGCAACAGAAAGGGGAAATCAAGAAGGCAGAGGTTTGGAGAGGAGGGGGTAAAAAGTTTAGGCGGGCTAAGAAGGAAAGGGAAAAGGGGGAAAAAAGTTACAAAGGTACAAAACAAGATGGAGAAAAGAAAATTTTTTTTAGGGATAATGGGTAATATATGGGTTTTTTTAAAAAAAAAAGGGGATTCTGCAAAGTACACATGAGTATTGTAATAGTGGTATTTGTATTATAAGTAGATAATCAGAACTTTTTAAGATCTAATAAAAGACTAAAATATTAAGGTATAACTTTAAAAGGTTTAATAATGAATGATATTAAGTTTTAATAAAATACTAAAAGGAATGTTTAAAATATTAGTTTAAATATAGAGTTTAATGGATTAATGTGTTGACTGTTATGGATTTATTATTGTAGTATTGGTTTCTGAAATAGTAGAATGTACTAAGCAGAATCTGATTGGGATTTGGGTGTTATTTTAAATTTTAATTTAGGGGAATGATAGAAAGGCATTATACTCCGATTAGTGATTCCAGGGGAAACTATTCTTTTTTAAATTGGAAATGAGACAGATGTAAATGGAGAAATGGACAAAAGATATAAAAATATTTTTCTTTAAAGCAAGATTAAATATATAAAACAGAATTAAGATGAGGCAAAAGTGGAGAGGAGTTATATAATAGATATAGAATGGTAAACAAGATAGGTAATGGTATATAAGAAGAGCATGAATTCAATTGAAGTCCATACAAAAAGAGGTAATCTGGGGCCAAGTTACTTTCTAGAAGAAAGTTTTATGTTTTTATGTTTATGTCTTATGTGTGTGTGTTTAATTAAGAATTAAATAATAAAATCTCGGAGGAAGACTAGATGAGAATAATTATAAACAAGCCAGAGGAACATATAAATGTGATGATTGAATAGCAGATAAATTAGAAAGGAAATATGATTGAATAATGATTAAAGAGAAACAATGTGGAATTTGGTAAAGGGAATTTACGTGTTTATATGGAAATGGGATAAATTATAAGTACGTGATATAAAACAATATGATACCTGCCTTGTAAAGATTTACAATGGAAAGAGGTTTTATGTTTTTAATGTTTAATGATGTTTTGTTTTGTTTGTTTGTTTGTAAAATCAATAAAACTTGTTTAAAAAAAAAAGACTTCAACTCTCTATGCCTGCTTAATCTCTTGTCATCCTTTTCTCTGCTCTAGGGAGGAGAGGAAAAAAAAACAGGCTAATTGAATGGGGGATTCTGGGAGTTGAAGTCCTCCAGGCTTAAAGTAGCCAAGGTTGGAGACCCCTGATTTAAGACTTGTGAACTCCAACTCCCAGAATTCCCCAAGCCAGCTTTGCTAAGACTTCAACTCTCTTTGCCTGCTTACTCTCTTGTCATCTCTTTCTCTGCTCTAGGGAGTAGGAAAGGAGAAAAAAAAATATTTGGATTTTTCTCGTAGCCGCCATGAAAACAACCCTTTTAAAGGACATCTCTATCTGGAAAGCTGCTGTTCTTTTCTTGGCAAGTTATTCTTTCTTCTCTTTTCCCCCTCCTGCAACGTCCTTCTCCTTTTTTGACAGGTCTTGGAAGCAAAGCTAGGACAGTGACCAAAACGTTGGTTTTTATTTGATGTTATGTTATTTTATTTTTTCATTCGCCTTCTGGCTCCTGCATCGGACCGAAGGCTTAGGCAAATTACCTGAAGCTAAGAAAAGGTGCGGGGGAAGGGGCTCTTTGAACCAGAGATTTTTTCAATCAGCTAATGTGGGGTGAAGAAAGCGGGGAGGAGGAGGAAGAGGAGGAGGAGAGAAGGGGAGGAGGAAGAAGAGGAAGGGGAGGAGGAAGAGGAAGAGGAGGGGAGGGGGAAGAAGAGAAGGGGAGGGCGAGGAGGTGGAAGAGGTGAAGGAGGAAGAGGAGGAGGGGGGAGGAGGAAGAGGGGGAGCAGGAGGAAGAAGAGGAGGAAGAAGAGAGGAGAGGGAGGAGGAAGAGTAGGAGGAGGAGCCAGCTTTCATGCCTCAGGTGGAACTAGAGTTCCCAGTCTCCTGGTGCTTGGCCCCAAATCACCCAGTCAGCTTTCATGCCTAAGAAGGAACTAGAACTCCCAGTCTCCTGGTGCTTGGCCCCAAAACCCGAGCACTTTTGAAGGCACCCCTTCCATCTCCAGCCCAGCAAGACGTAGAGAAGTCAAAGTGCGATTTGGCGTTTTGGAGAGGCCCAAGCGAGAAGGTGCAACCCAGGGATGCAAAAGAGCACCTCCCACACATACACACCAGAGGTGGTATTCAGCAGGTTCTGACCAGTTCTGGAGAGCGGAAATTTTGAGGAGTTCAGAGAACCGGCAAATACCAACTCTGACTGGAAATTTTACAGTATCCTTCCCCTGCCACGCCCACCAAGCCATGCCCACCGAACCGGTAGTAAAAAAATTGAATCCCACCACTGATACGCACACCCCACACTCCCGCCAGCCCGCCGGCTAACCTGTGCCTCTCCCTCTCCCTCTCCCTCTCCCCCGCCTGGCACACTCCCTGTCTTGCACGCGGCAGCTGCAGTGGCAGGGAGAGCTCGCGAGCGCTACAAGATTACCCAGATTACCGATGGGGGTTTTGCTGGGAACTGTGGTGGGTGGGTGTGGGTGGGGCAGTTGTAATCTGGACTTGAAGGAAGCCCACCTTCCCACCCCGCCTTGATGGATGCAGAGAGGGAGCGAGGCAGGAGGTGGACCCAGAACGTGGGAGCGCGGGCGCTCAGGTGTTGGGTTTTCTTTCTTGGGCCCGCTAGCTCTCAGAGACAACCCCCCACAGGGCGTGGAGGGAGGCAAAGCCAAGCAGGGTTTGTGGGGCAGGGGTCTCAAGCCTCCCCCGCCCCACTCTTAAGCAAGAGGGGAGGCATCAGGGTGCTTGCAAAGACCATTGGGGACATTGAGCGCCGGGGAGCGCAGAAGGGCAGTCCCGAAAAAGAAATCTAAAAGAAGGGGGCTGGGAGGGGGATGCAGGTTTGAGGACCTCCCCCCCTTGCCCATGGGCCCGGCGGCCTATGGCGGGGGCGGTGGGGGGAGAGAAGGACAGGAGCGTTGTGGGGAAGGGAGAGAAACTGCTCTGCTGTATAATTTATTTAAAACCTTGGAGAAGGTTTTAAGGCGCACATCAAGAGCGCAGCTGCAATGGAAAATGAAGGGCAGAGAACTCTGGGGAGTTGCAGGCTGCGGTGGGGATTGGGGGGTGGAGGAGAGAAGGGGAAGGTCATGGCCGAGCGAGGGGGGAAGCATCCTTCCTTTTGCAACATATATATTCTCTTTTTTTCCCCTTCCCCTCCCGCATCCAACGGTGCCCGTTTATCTTTTAAACATACTCGGAACAATTTGGCTTCCTTCCCCCAAAATTATTTCTACGGCTCGGATTTAGTAGGAGGGACGCGTTTTTGCGGTGGGGAGAGAGGAAGGGGAGATAACCGTAGGGTAAGGTGCGCGTTAAGCCAGAACAACGGCGTTGGGGAGGAGGGGGCGTTAAGCCACAGCAACCGAGGTTCCCCAGCCTTTTTGAGTAAATCTGTAGGAAGGGCGAAGTCGCGTTTTATCCTGGCAGCTGACTTGGAGGGCAGGGTTCGGGGGTGGGGTGAGGTGGGGAACCAGGGAGGGGTGCCTCCCCTCCCCACAGTCCCGCCTGAGTCACGCTGGGAAGGAGGGGCGGCCACGCTCGGCAAAAAGCGCTTGGCCCCCGTCCCAGGCGTCCTCGGGTTTCCACCTCCGAAATCCTTCCCCCGTCAAACGGCAAATTAAACGAGGCTCTTTTCCGACAGGCGGCAAGAGAGCCTCGCTTGGCCTCATAAATTTATTCCCGGCAATAAAAACGCCTCGTTTCTCTCTCTCTCTCTCCTTCTCCAGATCGCAACTTGCAATTTCCAATTGCCGCTCAGGCGGAAGGGCGGGAGCCGCCGGCTCTCCAGGGAAGCCCCCTCGGAGGTTCCTGTTGTAGTTGAGCAATGAGAGGCTAGACCAGGGCTTGGGTGCAACAAGACTTTATTGGAGCAATAAAGGACTGAACGTGTTAGCCCTGCCTGGAGCAGGCTCACAGCGATCAGCGGCTGGCCGGACCCTGCAGCTGGCTTTTATAGCCGGCTGGCAAGGGAGGCCAGCCAATGAGGGACAGCAAACGCCCCCGCAGCATGAACGGACCTGGGTGGGGACTTTGGCAAGTTCCAGGGACATAACAGTTCCTACGGCGGGGTTTGATGCAGGGGGTCGCCGCTGAGCCCCTGCCATCCCCCCTCTCAGCCTCCCCCCCTTCCCCAAATCTCCCCCAAGTTTCTAGCATTTCTAGGAAGCTGTGCGTAATCAAACGGAAAAGCGCTTCGCTTTTTATTTTTTGGCTAACCCCGGATTAGGTGGGGCCGGTTTGTGGGACGGGAGGGGTGTTCCCCGGGGGAGCAAGGCGGGGTTTGGTGGAGGGTGTCGCCACGGACCCCTGCCCACTCTCAGCCTCCCCCCTCCCGAAATCTCCCCAAGTATCTAGCATTTCTAGGAAGCTGTGCGTAATTCAATTGAAAGGTGCTTCGCTTTTTATTTTTGGCTGCCCCGGATTAGGTGGGGCCGGTTTGTGGAATGGGAGGGGGGGTTCCCCCCGGGGGAGCAAGGGTAGAAGAGTCCCAGGGAGCTGGTACGTGAGGGGGTGGGGGAAGAGAGAGAACAATCAATGGGGAGGGGCACAACGGCAAGGAGAGGTTGTATGGAGACGGGGAAAATTCGGTGAAGCGCGCCCTACCGGCTCAAGGTGCCCTCTCTGGGGTGAAATTAAAGGGGGTGGGGGGCGGCCAGGGCGGGGCCCCGAGCCGGTAGATCGGGCGAGGCGGGGCAGGAACTAGGACTTCCCCAAAGGGTCCCCCTTAACCCTCCCCACCTCTCCGGGGGAAGACGAGGCACCGGGGCTTCTCCAAGCGGGTAATTGCGCCGCGCGTGGCACCGGAGAGGTGGGGAGGGAGGGGGGGGGGTCCGGCCATTTGCCCTCCCAACTTTCCCTCCCCTCCCCCGGCACCTTGCACAACAACGGGGAGGGGGGAGGGAGGGGTGGAGCGGGTGGGGAGGGGGGAACGGAGAGTTGGGTCTCGGGTGCCAGGAGGGGGGAGAGGCATTGCGCCCCTTTCCCTCGCTGTCCGCACACCGCCCGCATTGGCTGTTCGCAAATAGACTGCACTGGCTATGGAGGTCCCACTTCAGACTCAGATTCTTCCTCCTTCTCCTGTCCCCCTCTTCCTCTTCCTTCCCCTCCTCCTTTTCTTCTCTGTCTGTTCCTCCCCTCCTCTTCCTCCTTCTCCCCTCCTCCCCACCCTCTCTCCCTCCTCTTCCTCTTTCTCCTTCTGCTCCTCCCCTCCTCCTCCTCTTCCCCCTTCTCCCCGTTCCTTCCTCTTCCTTTTTCCCACCTTTTCCTCTTCCTTCCTCTCCTTCCCTCCTCTTCCTCTTCTTCCTTCTCCTCCTCCTCCCTTTCTCTTTCTGTTCCTCCTTTCCTCTTCATCCTCCTCTCCCTTCCCTCCTCCTCTTCCTCCTTCTCCCCTCCTCTCTCTCCCTCCTCTTCTCTCCCCCTCCTTCCTTTCCTTTCCTTCTCCTTCTGCTCCTCCCCTCCTCCTCTTCCCCCTTTGCTCCTTCTCCCCTCCTCCCCACTCTCTCCCCCTCCTCTTTTCTTCCTCTTCCGCCTGCTTCCTTTCCTTCTTCTGCTCCTCCTCTCCTTCCTCCATCTCACCCTCCTTCTTCTCTTCCATCCCTCCTCCTCTTCCTCCTCTCCCCCTCTTCCTCTTCTCCCCCCTCCTCCTCCTCCCTTTCTTCTCTTTCTGTTTCTTTCCTCTTCATCTTCCTCCTCATCTTCCATCCTCTTCCTCCCTCTCCTTCCTCCTCCTCGTACTCCTTCAGTTCACCCAGCTTTCTCCATTGCTGCCTCTTGCAGATACCAATCCCCTCCCCCAAGTCCTTCTCCCGTTCTCACAGCCTTTGTACCACCTCTTCCCTCCCCCACCTTATCACCAAGGGTGCAAACGTAGGTCTTTAACCATTTGTAGGAGGGGGACAGGATGGGGGGGATCCAGCAAGGGGCCAGAGTAAACACATTGACCTGTCCATTTTTTAAAAAAACCATCAGAGTTGGCACAGGACCCAAGAGGTCTTCCAGTGCAACTCTGCAGGATTTAGGGCCTCAGAAAACATCCCAGCCTCTGGTTGCCTGCATCATTTAGAACCCTCTACAGGCCTGTTGGCTAATTCTCGTGGTAATTATGGGATGCAGCAGGGGAGGGGGTGTCCCTATGAATCAGACCCCACTGGGAAAGGGGGGTGGGTCATAACAGACACCTTCATACGGGGCCGTCAAAGCTCCGCCCGTTTTTTTTTAATCCCTTCTGAGTAGGGCAGCAGTCAGCAAACAGAGCCTCTGTTAGGGTTCCGTCGCTTGAAATAGGGGGTCACAACTGCCAACGTGCAACATCTGACCCGGCCAGTGCTTTCTTGAGCTTTTCAATCCCACCCCCACCCCTGTAGGTTTTTGTGACTCCCGGCGTTTTCTGCGGTGAAACGGGATCCAAATCGGTTGCCGACTCCTGTGGTAGCGAATCGAGGCATTTTTAGTTCCGGCCGTACAATGGTTTGTTTAGTGACCGGTCCAAGTTCCAAAACAGCCCTGAATATCATGACTTAGGACGTATTTTTTTGGGGGGGGGGGGGGAATTGTCACACTTAATGACAGTTGCGGCCTTTCCCACACGGTCACGGGATCAAGATTTGGACACTTGGCAACTTGGCCTAGTATTTATGACGGCAGCAGCATCCCCCTCCCTTCCCCCTTCCCCCAGGGATCCCCTTTTGCGACCTTCAGATGAGCTAAAGTCAACGCTTAATGGCCATGTGGCTGACTTAACAAGGGTAGGGATTCACTTAACGACGGGTACCAGGAAAGCTGCACAACGGGGCAAAGCTGGCTTCACTTTGCTTAGCCACAGAAATGGGGGGGGCTAAGCTACATCATAAGTCAAGGACTACCTGTATTCCAGCCGATTTAAATTCTCTGTAATTGACTTAACAATGGCAGTGGTCACTATTTGGAAAAGCATTTGTTCAACCTGGAGCACTGAAGATGGGTGGACTTCAACTCCCAGAATTTTCCAGTCAGCGCAGCCAATCCTGGGAGACTAAGTCCTCACATCTTCAAAGGACCCAGGGAATTCTGGGAGTTGAAATCCTGACATCTTCAAGGGACACCAGGGGAATTCTGGGAGATGAAGTCCTCCCATCTTCAAGTCACCCAAGGGAACTCTGGGAAGTGAAATCCAGCCATTTTGAAGGGGCTCCAAGGAATTCTGGGAGTTGAAGTCCTCCCATGTTCAAGGGATCCCAGGGGAATTCTGGGAGTTGAAGCACAGCCATTCATTTTCAAGGGGCTGCAGGGAATTCTGGGAGTTGGAGTCCTCGCATCTCCAAGTGGCCCATCTGGCAATGACCTTCGTGAGGGCAGAATCCATTCTCACCAGCCTTGAAGGCTCCAGGACTGGAGCAGATGCCACCCAACTTGGCACTTCCTGAGGGTCAACCTCCGTGAAGGCACCTGGACAGCTGCCGAACAGAAAAGACACCTGGAACAGGATAGTCCTTGGCTCAATCCAGTGGGGCTCCCTTTACAGGCCGTCCTTGAGTTACGACCAAACTGGTGCAGTCACTAAGCGAATCACGCCCAAAATTTTGCAAAAAAAAAAAAACTGGCCTGCATCCTGAAATCATAGAGTCATCCTGAATATCAATCCAGAACTTCGGATTTGTCAGATTTAGATTAGCAGAGTCAGGAGGGGCCTTGGGAGGTCATCTAATCCAACCCCACCCCCACCCCCCCGGTCCAGACCCTCCTGACACCTTTTCTGACAGGCAGCAGTCCTGCTTTGCTTGCGGGGAAGGTCACAAACAGGGATCACGTAACACCAGGACGCTGCCAGCATCATAAGTACGGGCTGGGTTGTCAAGGGCCTCAAAAATCACTCGCTTGGTGACAGTCGTAAGTGCAAAGACTGCTCCCAACTCCCGTTTTTGTTGCACACCCATTGTAAATGGAACTTTGTGAACTTACAACCTTGCAAGCTACACAAAGGAAGAGCAACCTTTGTGGTTGAAGAACCTGGTTCCCCCCCAAATGGCTGAAAATGGGACTAGAACTCTCCCTCTCCTGGTGATTGGCCCAAAGTCACCCAGCTGGCTTTCCTGCCGAACACGGGACTAGAACTCCCAGTTTCCTAGTGATTGGCACAAAGTCACCTAGCTGGCTTTCGTGCCTAAGGCAGGACTAGAACTCCCCGTCTCTTGGTGATTGGTCCAAAGTCACCCAGCCGGCTAGAATTCCCAGGCTCCTTGCCAGGCCAAGCTGGCTCTCTTTTAACACACTGGTGCTCTGCCTCCAAACCT
>NW_020769787.1:35587-46421 GCF_900518735.1 Pseudonaja textilis | reverse complement strand
CACATCCCATTCTATCACCCTGCCTCCTTCTCCCCCTTGCACAGGCCGGGGGACGGGTGAAGGCCTGCTGCCATCCCAGCCTGGCACCCGGCAGCCTGTCTCAGTCGCCTGGAACTCCATGGTTGACTGGCTGTTGCCGTGGCTGTGTGCCGAGAGAAGTCTCTGCCTGCCTCTCCCCACACACACACACCCCTCCCCTCCATCTGTCCTTGGTGACAAAGGCTGAATGAAGGCACCTCCTCCCTCCGAGGTCCACCCCTTGCTTGTGCCACCGCCCAATGGAAACACACCAGCCAAGGATTGCACACCTGGCAGGGCTCTGCTGGCACCGAGCACTGTGCCACCCCTCCTCTCCCTCGGCTTCCCAAGGCTGGCCCCAAAGGGGTTGCCCCACTTTTGGCTGAGCAAGACAGGAGGAAGGCATTTAGTCCTGGCCATGGCAGGGACCACAGAGACTTTGTGCCACCGAGGAATGCCTTGATATCTAAGGGGAGCGCCCCCCCCCCGTGTGTGTGTGTGTGTGCGCGCGCGCACACGCGCACGCTTGCCCTCCGTTTGGGCTTTCCTGCATTCTAACCCGAGCTGTGTGCTTCTGGGGTGGGGCGGGGTTTTTTGCCCTTGCCACTCCCTGGCCAGATGTGGCCCAGATTTCTTCCCCCCTCTTCCCCATCCTAGTTTGATCCCAGTCTGTTCAGCATTCTGTGTGTGTGGGGGGGGGAGATTATCTGCTGACAGGCTGGCTAAACCCAAAGTACCCTTCCTTACATAATTCCTTTCCAATAACTCGGCTGAAATTAGGAAAATTGGTGTGTGTGTGTGTCTGTTAAAAAGCAACACCGGAGTTCCAGAAGTCTTTCTCCCCCCAGCCCCCACCCCCACACACACACACACACAGCTGCTCAATTTGACTTGCAGGGAAAACCCACCAAGCCAGGAATGGATGTCAAGCCCCCACTCCTCCTCCTCCTGTTTTCCCTGATCCACCCCCTCCCCACCCAGAAGGGCAGGGTTTTTTGGGGGGGGCAGTGGTGGATTGGGGAAGGGGGGCATCCATTGGCAGCAAGTGCTCTCTCTCCCTCAAGCCTTTTTTTTTTGGCCCCCTCCCCCTATTTCTTCCCAAAGAGAAATAAATTGAGGTTTTTAAAGAAGAGACTGGACTCCTATCTGTCAGAAATGGGGTAGGGGTTGGACTAGATGAACTCCAGGGTCCCTTCTGAGTCTGTTATTATTCTGTTATTCAGAAATGGTGGGAGTTTCATCCCTGGAAGCTTTTCAAGAAGAGACTGAGACTGCCATCTGTCAAAAATGGGGTAGGGTCTCCCACTTGGGCGGGGGTGGGGGTGGGGGTGGGATTGGACTAGATGACCTCCAGGGTCCCTTCCAACTCTGTTATTATTCTGTTATTCAGAAATGGTCGGAGCTTCATCATCCCTGGAGGCTTTTCAAGAAGAGACTGTACTCATATCTGTCAGAAATGGTGTAGGTAGGGTCTCCCGCTTGGGTGGGGGATTCGACTAGATGACCCCCAGGGTCCCTTCCGACTCTGGTATTCTATATTCAATGGAACAGAAGTTGCCTTCGGAAGTTGTGGGAGATTCATCCCTGGAGGCTTTCAAGAAGAGATTGGACTGCCATTTGTCAGAAATGGTGTAGGGTCTCCCACTTGGGTGGGGGGTTGGACTAGATTACCTCCAAGGTCCCTTCCAACTCTGTTAACCTGTTACAATCTGTTAAAATTGGATTGGGGGGGAGGGGGCGTTCAGAAAAGCCAAGCCAAGAAGTTTTTTTTCTTACAGATGCTTCTTTCTAAGCTTCTCTCACCCTGCCCTTCCCAATTGAGGGCGCCTGAAGCTCGGAATGCATTCCAAGCTGGTGCCCGTCTCCAGGCCACCTTTGGGATTTAACAGATATTTATCTATTTAACAGATAATCAGAGTTGGAAGGGACCTTATAAGTCATCTAGTCCAATCCCCCGCCCAAGCACGAGACTATACCATTTCTGAAAGAAAGCAGAGAAAGGGAAGTGATGGAGAAAGAAGGAAGGAAGGAAGGAAGGAAGGAAGGAAGGAAGGAAGGAAGGAAGGAAGGAAGGAATACCAGAGTTGGGAAGGGACCTTATAGGTCATCTAGTCTAACCCCCACCCACCCAATCAGGAGGTCCTACCCCATTTCTGATGCTAAGCTGGTGCCTGTCTCCAGGCTGCCCTCATGCAAAAATGAGGGGTGCCCCCTCCTCAGTTTTGCTCCTTGGGTTGCGGGGGGTGTTTTTGGACAACGAAATTCTCTTTCCACAGATCGGAACGGTGGTGTCTCAGTGGAGAGATTGGGGGGGGGGGGGGAAAGGGGACCACTCAGAGATCGATCTTGCCTGGGGTGGTGATGGAAGGAGGGTTGAAGCCTCAGCAGGGAGGGAGGGGAGGGGTCTTCACCACAGGCCCTTCAAGGGAGATGTCCCTCAAGGGTGGTGCCCCCTGTGGGTGGGTGGGGCAGTGTGCCCCTCCCCTACAACTCAACCCCTTCTCCCTTTTCCGTACGTGAGGTGATGTCAAACCCCACCTGTGCCTGGGTTCTAATATTTAGGGGAAAAGGGTTTCCTCTTCCTGTTTTGCTTCAGAGTCGAGCTGGATTCAGTTAGCAGCTGGATCTGTCCCCCCTTCCCAGACTGATGGCGTTACCTAGCTGGGTCACGAAACGTCTGCAAGAAAACAACGAAGGAGCCCTTCTTCTTTCAACCCTGAGCTACAACTATTCTCCTTTCATTTGGTAGTTTCCAACCCAGCCAAATCCCATGGGCCTTCCAGAGGTTCAACAGACCTTCCCCCCGCAATGCCTGATTCCCATCAGAATCCCCCCCACTTGGGGCCATGGCTGCCCACCCAGGGACCTTGAGCTCCCAAGAGGAAATGCAGCCTTGGGGGCCTAAGGGGAGACACCCCCCCAATCCTTCTCCCCCGTGCCCCCGGCCCCCTTGGCAAATGGGCCAGGTCCCCAGAGGAGAGGTGGGGGCCTCCCTCTCAGCTAATCAGCCTTCCTGGTGGTCCCTCCCCCTCCGGAGGAGAAGCAGATGGGGGTTATGGCAGTGCCCACAATTGCCCCCAAACGGCTGAGCCAGAGTTCCCTTTAGGGACCTTTAAAATTGATAGCCATTCTGGCTCTCTCTCTCTTCCAACACCTGAAAGGGCTCCAGCTGCCCCCCTCATCCCCCCCCCTTCTCTGCCATCACTTAAGGGTTATTTATCTGGACTTTTTCTGCTGAGCCAGCTGGCTAGACCCTCAAGCAGGCAGCAAGCCTGGAGGAGAGGAGGGGGGGGGAGGAGGAAAAGGAGGAAGGAAGGGAGGGAGGGAGGGAGGGAGGGAGGGAGGGAGGAAGGAAGGAAAATGCTTTCTGAACTTGGGGGTTTTTTGGGCAGACATTTCATGACCCAACTAGGGAACATCATCAGTGCTAGAAGGGAGAGGGGTTTGTGGAGAGGAGGAGGAGGAGGAGGAGGAGGAGGAGGAGGAGGAGGACTCAAAGGGAACGGCAAGAGCCAGAGGGACGGACGGAGGGAGGGAGGGAGGGAGAGAGGGAGGAAGGAGACAGAGAAAGGGTAGAAAAAGAAGGAAATGGGAAGGAAGGAGGAAGGAAGGAGGAAGGAAATAGGGAGGGAGGAGAGAAAAAGAAAGAAAGAAAGAAAGAAAAAGAAAGAAAGAAAGAAAAAAGAAAGAAAGAAAGAAAGAAAAGAAAGAAAGAAAGAAAGAAAGAAAGAAAGAAAGAAAGAAAGAAAGAAAGAAAAAGAAAGGAAGGAAGGAAGGAAGGAAGGAAGGAAGGAAAGGAAAGGAGGAAGGAGAGAGAAAAGGAATAGAAGGGCGGGAGGGAGGAAATAGGAAAGAAGGAAGGAAGAGAATAGAATGGAAGGAAGAAGAGAGTGAGAGAAGGAGGGAAGGGAGGAAAGGGACGGAGGGAGGGACATAACCAAGGAAGAGAAGGAGGGGGAATGGAAGGAAGGAAGGAAGAAGGGAGTGAGAGAGTGAGGGAAGGAAGGAAGAAGGATGAGAAAAGGAGAAGGGAGGAAAGGAGGGGAGAAAGGAAGGAAGGAAGGAAGGAAGGAAGGAAGGAAGGAAGGAAGGAAGGAAGGAAGGAAGGAAGGAAGGAAGGAAGAGATGGAGGGAGAAAAGGAAGGAAGGAAGAAGGGAGTGAGAGAGGGAAAGAAGGAAAGGAAAGAAGTGAAGGAGGGAGGGAAGGAAGGAAGAAGGGAGTGAGAGAAGGAAGAAGGGAGTGAGAAAAGGAGAAGGGAGGAAAGGGGAGAAAGGAAGGAAGAGATGGAGGGGGAAAAGGAAGGAAGGAAGAAGGGAGTGAGAGAAGAAAGAAGGGAGTGAGAAAAGGAGGGAAGTGAGGAAAGAAGGTAGAGAGGGAGGGATGTAAGGAAAGAAGGAAGCAAGGAAGGGAAGGAAGGAGAGGGAAAAAGAAAGGAAGGAAGGAAGAAGGGAGTGAGAGGGAGGGAAAGAAGGAAAGAAGTACAGGAGGGAGGGAGGGAAGGAAAAAAGGAAAGACGGGAAGGAGGGAGAGAAGGAAGGAAGAAGGGAGGGAAGGAAAGAAGGGGGGAGAGGAAGGAAGGACAGAGAGAAAGATGTAAGAAAGGAAGAAAATTCGGAGAAAGGGCCCAACCATGACCGGCCCGGCAACCTAGAGACCATCCAAACCTTTTCTCCATTTCCTGGAAGGGGAAATGAGTAAAGAGACACCCTTCCCCCCACTAACTGTGGCAGGAAGGGGCTTCTAGAGTTTCCCATGGGAGTGGAAATGCCCACAACAGGTTTTAAGGCACCCCCCCAATCCCCCCTTCCAGAGGGCCCACCTGCCCACCGACCCTCGAAAGAACAACCCCCAGTTGGGAAATAATCCACCTCCAAGTAAGAGTCCCAAACGCCCAAGGCCTGCTCAACGACAACACTCTCCCAAAAAACCCGACAAAACAGCACAAAAACGGCAAATCCAATCTTGGATCCATATTTGGGGTTGTCTTTACACACACACATACACACACATACACATACATACATACACACACACACAAAGCTCTCTTGCAAAAAGACACTTGGTCAACAGGGGACCCTGCAGACACCACCCCCCATGCACCCCCCCAAATCAAAAACTTTTGTGGCACCCCACAAAAGGGGCGTCCTTAAGAATATACATATAGCCCTTGTCCACCGCAACACACAACAACCTCCCACCCTGCTTCCTACACACCCACACAACCAACAGTGCCAGGCCGTGTGCCCTGGGGCACCCCCAAGTGCCTCCGCAGGGGTTCACCAACCTGGGCCACATTAAGACTTGGTGGACTTCGACTCCCAGAATTCCCCATTCAACCATCCCTGTTGTTGTTTTCCTCTTACTTCCTAGAGCGGAGAGATTGCAGAGGAAGGGTTGACAAGAAAGTAAGCAGGCATAGAGAATTGGAGTCTTAGCAAAGCTGGCTGGGGAATTCTGGGAGCTGAAGTCCACCACCCTTAAAGTTGCCAAGGTTGGAGACTTCTGCTCTAAAGTGGAGAGATTGCAGAGGAAGGGATTACAAGAGAGTAAGCAGGCAGAGAGTTGAAGTCTTAGCGAAGGTGGCCAGGGAATTCTGGGAGTTGAAGTCCACCAGTCTTAAATCAGGGGTCTCCAACCATGGCAACTTTAAGGCTTGTGGACTTCAACTCCCAGAATTCCCTATTCAACCATCCCTATTGTTTTTTCCCTCTCCTATTACCTAGAGTGGAGAGATCACAGAGGAAGGGATGACAAGAGAGTAAAGCAGGCATAGAGTTGAAGTCTTAGCGAAGCTGGCTGGGGGAATTCTGGGAGTTGGAGTCCATTAGCCTTAAAAGGGGCCAAGGTTGGAGACCGCCCCCAAAAGTTAATCCATTGAAACCCAACTCGATCGAGCGCCCCCTGCAGGTAACCCTTGGAAAGGGCCTGCGAGCTTTAGACAGTGCCACCTGCTGGTGCCCGCTGGGGAAAAGCAGAACCCACCACCTTTAAGCATCCAAGCATCTTGGCCACATGCTCACCACCCACCTGGGACCCCTCCCTTTTGGCCCTCTTCCCTCCTCCCCCTCCCCTCCCCAGTTCACTCACCTGGGGGTTTCTCCAGCCGGCCTTTCCTACCCCCGCAGAGCCGGACTTTGGAAATGAGGATTAAAAGCTGTTTCTGGCATAAGGATTTGGTCCCTCGCGGGCAGACTTTCCGCTGGGTGGAAACCGGCCGGCTGGCGACCGGATCGCGGATCTCCCGTTTCTGCCGGATCAGGGAGCTGGCTAAGGCGGCCATGCCTGCCCCATCCGGAGGGGCTGGCGGACGCTAGCAAGCTTCGCGGTCAAGGAAGGGGTGACCCTCGCCCTCCTCCTCTTCCTCCTTCTCTACCTCCTTCCTCTTTGTCTACCTCTTCTTCTTCCTCCTCTTCCTCTCCTCTTCAGCTACCAAGCCCCATCAGCTTGTCGAAACGATGCCCCCCCTTTCCTTCCCGCCTGCGGGTGGGGTGGGGGGGTTAAAGTCGGGCAGGCGAGCGCAGAGTGCCCCCCCTCACCTCCCCAAAAGCCGACTTTAGAGGGGCGCCGGAGGCCCGCGGCTCCCCGTGGCCTTCGTCTTCCTCCCCCCCGCGATCCGGGCCACGCCGGGAAGCCCTTCCCCGGTCCTTCCAAGCCGGCGGCTGCCGGCTCTCGGTTCAAACCGGGCGGAGGAGCAGCAGGAGAAGGAGCCTCGCATGCCCTCCATCCATGCGGCGTCCGCTGCGCTGCGCTGCGCAGGGGCTGGCGAGGCCAAAGCCAGAGGAGACCCTGGTGCGTCCTTCAAGAGAAGGGCTGAGCCGCGGGGTGGGAGGGAAGGGAGGCGAGGGAGGGACCCTGGCCAAGCTGGGTGTGCCAGGAAGGTGCTGGCACTCCGGTGGCGCTGCCAGCCTGCGAGCCAAGGAGAAGCTGCGAGGGAGGGAGGGAAGGGAAGGGAGAGAAGGGAGGAGGGTGGCCGGAAAGGAGAAGGACTCCCGTCACACGCCAGCCGGCTTTTGGGGAGGGGGCGTGCTGCCCCCACGCCCCGCCGCGGGCGCGCAAGCCAAGGATTGCAGCCGGCGATGCGCAATCCGTTGGGGATGGGGTGAGAGTTCTGCGCTGGGCCAGGGCTCCTCTTTTTGTGGGGAGGGGGGCAAACATATGGGGCAGGGGCACACACAGCCTCCCCTCCCAAGGAGAAAAGCAAAATATTTTGGGGAGGGGGATTCAAACAGCAGAGACCCCTCAATCACTCCGGAGAATAGTGCAAAAAATCACGATGGATTTGGCCACGTGCAAACGCCAGGGGAAGCCTTAAAGGGGAGGGGGGCCCTAGTCGGTGCCCCCACCAAAGAGAGACCCCCGCCCCAAAAGTTGAGATCAAAGAGGAGGGCAGCAGGACGTTGGCAAGCGGGTTGGAACAGCTTGCCCTCAGGAGTGGTGGCAGCGCTGTCACTTGAGACTTTCGAGAAGAGGCTGGGCTGCCATTTGTCAGAAATGGGGTAGGGTCTCCCGCTTGGATGGGGGGTCGGACTAGATGACCTCTAGGGTCCCTTCCAACTCTCTTAATCTATTAAGGATGGATTTAGTTGTTGAGGTTGTGGGAGCTTCATCCCTGGAGGCTTTCAAGAAGAGACTGGACTGCTGGGACTTCCGGTTTGAAGCACTTCGGCGACAGACAGAAAATCCATGATCGTGCGTGGTTTCTGTCTGGGCTCGCTGCTGGAGTGCCCCGACCCAGCTGGTTTCGGGGCTAAGCCACCCCGTAGAGGTGGTGAAGAGGGGGAAGACTGCCAGCAGGGTTGAGGAGAGCCGCATCTCTCCTCCTCAGCTGGCCATTACTCCCTTTCCTGAAGGCGGTTGCAGAGGTGGTCAGAAATGGCCACCACAAAGAAGAACTCGACCAGAAAAGAATGTGCAGGAGGAAGATAAGAAGTGAAAGTTTTGGCTGACCGGGTTAAATTGTAAAAGGAACAACTAAGGTACCCTGGAATTTAAACTTACAAAAAATAACATCGCTCCCAAAGAAGAGTCGGAAGCAGCGAAGGAAAGTGAAAAGGGAAAGGTTTGGCTATTTTTTTCCTTCTCTCTCCTTCCCTATACTGACAACTAAGAGACTTAAATAAGAAATCGGAAAAATCCGCTTTGACATCAATAGGCAATTAAGCTGAAAATAAAACAAAATCCCAAAGGGATAATAAAGATTTCTGGACATTAAAAATTTTCTTTTTCAGAAGCAGGAAGGGAGAGAAAAAGAATAAGGGCAGGATCTGGAAGAGGGAGGAGACTGCCTGGAATTAAAAAGAATCTACAGTAAAACTTCAACAAGACTTCTAAAAGATACATTTTAACTGAAACTTTGCAACTAAATAGTAACCCCAGGAAGAGAAAGTGAAAAAAAAAGAGCAAAAAAGAAGCAGCTTGTGTGTATTTGGATTATTTGGTGATCTTTGGATTCTTGGTTATTATATTTGAATGACTAAAATCAATCGGGTGGTTGTTTAAAAATTTATACAATGGCACCACTTCTGGATGAATTGAAAATGGAACTTGAAAAGTACAAAGAAGATGCACAAGAAGGGAAGGGTTATTTTGGCTTCGTTTTTCAATTCTTAGAAATGGAGATTTGGAACTATGAGAAACAACAAGAAAAGACTGCAAAACAAGAAGACTGGGACAAAGAAGAAGCCATTTTTAATGAACAAGCAATTTTATGTGGAGAAGAAAAAGGAAAGGGGGGAAAGAGAATGGAGAATTTAAGACTTAAAACAACAACCAAAGAAAAGAAAAATAATTCAAAAAATAAGTATAATACTGGAAAGCAACAGAAAAGGGGAATACAGAAGAGAGAAATAGAGGTAGAGAAACAAGTGGGTAAAAAGGGGAGAGAGAAGAAGAGAGGGAAGAAGGAAAGGAAAAGAAGTTACAACGGACTGGAGCAAGATATAGAGAAACAGGACCTATTTAGAGATAATGGGTGAAAATCTAACTGAAAAAGGGATTCTGTAAAGGTACATAAGATTGTATTGTTATATTAGTAATAGAAATAACTTTAGAAAATTGGAAACAACGTATGATTAAAATGAGGGATAAAATAGTGTAATTTAGTGAAATGTTTGTGAATAAAATAAGTGAAATAAAATAAATGAGAAAATTGAATTAGGAAGGAACGGGAACATTTTAATTAGTTAATGTTTTATAAAATATAAGTGAAGAGGGGGGGAATTAACTATGCAAATATAATGATCCCACACATATATGTAAGATAATTAATTGAAAAGTAATGTTAAAGATGTTAAGATATTAATGAATATTAATATTAATGATAGAATTGAATTGGAATGGAATGTTGTTTTAATTATATTATACATTTATAATTTTTTCTTTTTTTAAGAATACAGTGTGTATTTTAAGAATGTACCAAGCAGAATCCGAATGGAAGTTATGTATTATCTTGAATGTTACAACTTTAGGGAAAAGATATAAAGGCGTCATACTCCAATTAGTAACTACAGGAGAAATTTTGTTTAATGAGAAAAGATAATAGATAATTGAAACAGGACAGACAAAAAATATAAATACAATAATTTGAATTGAGGTGAGATAATTAAAATAAAATTGAGAAAATTAACAGAGGGGAGAAGCTATGCAGAAAATGTAAAATAGTAATAAGATATGGAATAGAATATAAAAATGAGCATGAACCTGAATTTGTGTCTGTATGAAGAAATGTAACCCGAGATTATGCTACTTTCAAAAAAAGATGTTTTATTTGTATTTTTTTTTCCTCTTTGTGAAAACTCAAATAATTTTTTTTTTTTAAAAAAGAAGAGACTGGACTGCTTTCTGTCAGAAATGGGGTAGGGTCTCCCGCTTGGCGGGGGTGGGGGGGATTGGACTAGATGACCTACAAGGTCCCTTCCATCTCTGATTCTCTGTTATTTGTTATCTGGGGTGAGATTGCAGAGAAATCAATGAGTCACGGTGGAACTGAGAGGGTGGCCAAGATATAATTATATTGGATATATTGGAAAACTATTCTTAAGGGGGGGAGGGGATTTTCTAGCCCGGGAGAGGGTCGGTTGTGGGAAAGGATGAAGAAAGGCGTAGGGAAGCCCTCCCCTTCCCCCTCTCCCACCTCTTATTGGCCAGTACAAGGGGCAAAGGGCACCCCCTGGAGGAGACAGCCTTCAGGGCCCAATTGAAAAAGGAAAGTGTGGGGGGGGGGTTGTTTCCCAGAAGCTCAGAAAGGAATTAATCTGCGTGGATGGGAGGCCACCAGGAGATCCCAGAAAGTAGGAAGAAAACCGTGGTCAAGGCAGCCACTCGCCTCCTTTTACTCACAAGAGACTCTCATTATACAGGTGAAATTCAAAAAATTAGAATATCGTGCAAAAGTTCATTTATTTCAGTAATGCAACTTAAAAGGTGAAACTAATACATGAGATACACTCATTACATGCAAAGCAAGATAGTTCAAGCCCTGATTTGTCATAACTGTGATGATTATGGCTTACAGCTCATGAAAACCCCAAATCCACAATCTCAGAAAATTAGAATATTACATGTAATCAATAAAACAAGGATTGTACATAGAACAACATCAGACCTCTGAAAAGTATAAGCATGCATATGTACTCAGTACTTGGTTTGGGCCCCTTTTGCAGCAATTACTGCCTCAATGCGGCGTGGCATGGAAGCTGTCAGCCTGTGGCACTGCTGAGGATGCTTCAATAGCGGCCTTCCACTCTTCTGCATTGTTTGGTCTCATGTCTCTCATCTTTCTCTTGACAATGCCCCATAGATTCTGTATGGGGTTCA
>NW_020769787.1:0-35187 GCF_900518735.1 Pseudonaja textilis | reverse complement strand
AGATTTTGGAGCACTTCATACTTCCTTCCACAGACGAGCTTTATGGGGATGCTGGCTTCATTTTCCAGCAGGACTTGGCACCTGCCCACACTGCCAAAAGCACCAAAACCTGGTTCAATGACTGTGGGAATACTGTGCTTGATTGGCCAGCAAACTCGCCTGACTTGAACCCCATACAGAATCTATGGGGCATTGTCAAGAGAAAGATGAGAGACATGAGACCAAACAATG
The DNA here is from genome assembly GCF_900518735.1 of Pseudonaja textilis. Next base: position 34,956 of record NW_020769787.1, on the reverse strand, counting down.
CAGAAGAGTGGAAGGCCGCTATTGAAGCATCCTCAGCAGTGCCACAGGCTGACAGCTTCCATGCCACGCCGCATTGAGGCAGTAATTGCTGCAAAAGGGGCCCAAACCAAGTACTGAGTACATATGCATGCTTATACTTTTCAGAGGTCTGATGTTGTTCTATGTACAATCCTTGTTTTATTGATTACATGTAATATTCTAATTTTCTGAGATTGTGGATTTGGGGTTTTCATGAGCTGTAAGCCATACTCATCTCAATTAAGACACATCACGGCTTGAACTATCCTGGTTTGCATGTAATGAGTCTATCTCATATATTAGGTTCACCTTTTAAGTTGCATTACTGAAATAAATGAACTTTTGCACGATATTCTAATTTTTCGAGTTTCACCTGTAGATACTTTACATTCCAATATAATCCCTTCTAATATATTTTCTACTTTCTCATAGCCTTTGTATCATTTTCTACTTCATGTATACATCAAGAAAAGAAAGAAAAAGTGAAAATTAACTTTCCTTTAATAAATGGAAATTTATTAAAATGATATATAGGTAAATTTTGGCTAAGTGGAAATAAAGAAAAAATATGAAATGGTTATATGAACATCTCTGGAATAAATATATATCATAGATTGGAGGATATACCATGTGGATCCTAAATACTGTATATTAGTTTTACTTTATATTTACTCTTTTTTTACTGTTTATTATACACTTCTCAAAAAAAATAAAGGGAACACTTAACACAATGTAACACCAAGTCAATCACACTTCTGTGAAATCAAACTGTCCACTTAGGTAGCAACACTGATTGACAATCAATTTCACATCCTGTTGTACAAATGGAATAGACAACAGGTAGAAAGCATAGGCAGTTAGCAAGACATCCCCAATAAAGAAGTGGTTCTGCAGGTGGTGACCACAGACCACTTCTCAGTTCCTATGCTTTCTGGCTGATGGTTTGGTCACTTTTGAATGCTGAGGAGCAGGGGTCTTCTTTTTGCTAGTAAGTGTTTGTGTGTGTGTGATGAACACTGGTAGTCCTTGAGTTAAGACCACAATTGATCTCCCTCCCTCCTTCTTTTCCTTCCTTCCTGCCTGGACTGCCTTCCCTCCCTCTCTCACTCCTCTTCTTTCCTTCCTTCCTTTTTCTCCCTCCCTTCTATCCTTCCTTTTCCTTCTCTCCTTCCTTCTTTTCTTTCCTTCCTTTGTCTCCTTCCCTCCTTTCTATCCTTATTTTTCTCTCCTTCCTTCCTTCTTTCCTTCTTCTCCCTCCCTCCCTTCTATCGTTTCTTTTCTCTCTTCTTCCATCCTTCATTCTTTCCTTCCTTCCTTCCTGCCTTCCCTCCCTCTGTCCTTCCCTTCTTTCATTCCTTTCCTCCCTCTCTCACTTCTCTTCCTTCCTTTCCTTCCTTCCTTTTTCGCCCTCGCTTTATCCTTCCTTTTCTCTCCTTCCTTTCCTTCCTTCCCTTTTCTCACTCCCTTCTATCCCCCCTTTTCTCTCTTCCTTCTTTCCTTCCTTCCTTCCTTCCTTTTTTTCTCCCTCCCTCCCTTCTATCCTTCCTTTTCTCTCTCTCCTTCCTTCTTTCCTTTCTTTCCTTCCTCCCTTCCTCCTCTCTCCCTCCATTCTCTCTTCTTCCTTCTTTCCTTCCTTCCATCTTTCCTCCAAGAACCCAAGGCTCCTTGCTCCCTTTCCCCCCCACAACAACCCTGCGAGGGAGGCCGCCCAGGCACCAGGTCACCCAGGGAAGATTCAGGGGCCAGTGAGGGGCTCCTCCTTCCTCCTCCTTCCTCCTCCCCCACCCCAGTCTTTCTCTTGGTCTCTCCTTCCAGCACATACAGCAACCAAATTTCACTGTGCGGAGGTTGGCATGGTTGCGAGCTGGGCCCCTTCCTCTTCTGCTGTGTCAAGAAGACCCACAACTGCACAACAGGGTGTGTGGTTGCTGCATAAGCCAAAGTGTGAGGGCGGGGCCTTGGTTTTGCATGGGCGGGGCCTCCAAGCCCCTTCCCACGCCGTTATTCTGTTTTGTAAGAAGAAATTGGAAGCTGTTTTTATTCCCAAAACAATATAGAGTCCCCTGCCTGAGCAGTGGGGGGCTGGTCTTGAAGACCTCAAAAGTCCCTTTCAACTCCATTATTCTGTTTTATAAGAAGAGATTGTTAGCTATTTTTTTCTGAAACAATGTAGGGTCTCTCTGAGCAGGGGGGTTGGTCTAGAAGGCCTTGAAGGTCCCTTCCAAACTCTTGTTATTCTCTTTTATAAGAAGAAATTGGAAGCTATTTCCCCCCACCCCCACCAATCCAAAAGGGGATGGAGTTAGTTCAAACGAGCGTTTGGTGCCCCCTAGTGGACGGCAGAGAAAAAGGTGGCATTACAGGCCCTCCTCGACTTATGATGGTTTGTTCGAAGTGGCGACGGCGCTGAAACGAGCGAATCAGGGCCTTTTTTTTTTCAAACTTAACGACTGTTGCAGCATCTCCGCAGTTAATAGCACCCTGCCGCCCCCCCTTTTTTTTAACCTCTTATGACCCCTTCCTGGGATCTGTTCTGACCCAGGCTTCGTCAAACGTAAAGAAATGCAAACTTGTTTTCAAAGCAAAACCTATTTTATTGCAACGCTGGGGATGATGTTCATTCTAAGCCAAAATGGTTCCCCGACATAAGCACACACCTTTCAGTGCTGTGCAATGCTGCCAAAAACAGAAGTCTCCAATTACCTATAACAGAAACCAACCAAAGTACCAGAAAAAACCAACCAGAGTACACAAAGCTTCAAGAAGGACTTGGAATCTATCGAACTACCTTGCTTCCTGCAAAGAGTTCGTCATCTTGGCCTGACTTTTATCCCTTATGCGAGGGGAAATCACCTCCTAGCCTTACTCCCAAGTCACCTCTTTTGTCTCAGCTGGTCTCGCCTTCTGGAAGCTCTGTGTATACACACACTGGAACAGGCTCCCCTGGCTCCTCTTCCTCGCTGCTGCCAGACTCCGGAGGCAGCACCCCATTCCCAGATGGTCATGGCCCCATCTCTGCATCAGACACAGCACCCTCGTCCAAGTCCTCTCCAGACTTCCGGACTAGTCCCCGTTCTTCCTCATTGTCCAACTCCGCTGCCATCTGCATCGGCTGCCAGCAAACCACAAACACTTTCCCATAGCTTTCCCATGAAATGACCCACACCAAACGCTGTTCGTGGCCAATAAATCTTTATTCTGGATTTTGACAAAGATTAATATAAAATATAATTGATCCCAAGGTTCGCAAAGGGCTCTTTTCCGAGCCACAAGTGTCTCTCTTTTTCAATTTATTTTACTAAGAAATAAATAAAAGGCTGGAGGCTGATCTGGGCATGCCCAGGGGGGCTCTGTATCATATCCAATGTGACGGGCACGCCAGCCACGTTCACCAGGAGCGTGAAATAGGTATCGTAGTCACCACCGGGAGAAAGCGGGCACAGGGTGGTGCCATTGACAGTGTACTGGTGGGTCCCACCGGAGAGAAGAAGGTAGCGGTTGACCGGAGGCAGTTTTCCATCAGTTTGTTGGACCTGACCTGTGGGGAGAACAAGGCAGGGGGTGGGCAAGGAACCATGGCCAAGGCACTCCTTTGGCGGTATCAGGGGCAAGAGACCACATGTGAAAATCCAATTAATCTGCTTTATTGCTGAATGCCTATGCACAGGAATCTTCTAAGGGGTTTTTATGGGATGGATGGATTGGCCTTTAATGTTCGTTACCCAAACCACCATAAGCCCACTTTGGACATCCTTCCCCTGTTCTCTTCCTCCTCCTCCTCCTCCTCCCTGCTTTGCACTCGAGGGTTTATTTTGTGCTATATATCCAGTCGTTACACGATGGGGTCTCGACTCGGGACAGCCTGGGCTTTGCGCTGGCCGCCCCCTCCTTCGGTAGGCGGGCCCCCCGCTTGCATGAGGATGTTGACAATATTGTGGAAACGGGGAGGACTCCCGGCTGACACCTGCAGCTGCTGTGTCGCAGGTGTGGGGGGCTCCGACTCCCATCCGCGGTGCTGCTCACGCTGCTCAAACTCCACCTGCTCGTCCTGGCTGAGAGTCCGTCGACGATGGGCCCTTTCAGACGTCGGCGAGCGACTCCCTGGAGGGGTCTGAGGGTGGACGGGGTAGATGTAGACTCGGGCAGGACGCCGGGAGTGCTGTCCATGGGGTACATATTCTGCCTCCTGGCTGCTGGCTATCGAACGACGTTGGGGCTCTGCAGCCATAGTCCGTCTGTACGGTTCGGCGGACACAAGGGTGTTCCGCCGTTCCTCAGTGGGGACATTAACAAGCAGGTCCGACGTCCCTACGGCGACGTCTTGGAAACGAGGGCTGGGGTAGGCCGAGGGGGCTGAGGAGGGCCGGGGCCGGTTGTCTCATTTGCAGTTGTAATAACGGGGCGAGCAGCAGCATGGCAGATAATCAGGGCAGGAGTGGCAGTGGTGGCGGTGTTCCCGGCATCGGCGGTGTCCGTTTTCCAAGTTCATGGTGACCTTGAGTGGTTCCAGGGTACACTGGAGGCAGCGCCGTGGTGGGGACCAGCTGCGTTGCTGCCGCCGCCGTGGTGAGGGATCGTCGTCGGAGAATTGTAGTGACAGCTTTCACAGGGACGCTTTCTTCACCAGGCGGACAAGAACCAGCAGTTTTTCGGGTTCTGGAAAAGAAAGGAAGGGCTGTTGGCAAAACGGGCACGTGGGAAATGCGAGAGGCCGGGGCTGGGCACCACCACGCCGGTGTCAAAGCGTTGTAACTCCGTAACTCCTCCGTAACTCCGTGGACACAAAGCCGGTGGGGTTTCTCAAGCAAGATTGGACCTTGGGTTTCTCGTACGGGAATCCTTTTTACGGCAAGTCTTCGGGGAAAAAAAGGTCTGATGGTTCAAAAAGGGGATGGGGTTTACAGGTAGTCCTTGACTTACAAGGGTTCGTTTAACGACCCCCCTCGAAGTTATGATAGCCATGAAAAAAAGTGAATTAGGACTGTTTTTCACACGATTGTGGTCAAAATTCAGAGGCTTGGGCACTGACTTGTATTTATGATGGTTGCGATGTCTGGGGGTCATGTCATCCCCTTTTTGCGACCAAGTCAACAGGGGAGCAGGATTCACTTAATGACCCTGTGACTAATTTAACAACAGCAGTGATTCACTTAACGACAGGGGCAAGAAAGGTCATGAAAGAGGGCAAAACTCACTTAGCAATGGTCTGGCTTCACAACAGACATTTTGGGTTTAGTTGGAAGTCGAGGACTGCCTGAACGCAGAGTGCAAACACACACACACACACCCCGAACATTCCCCGCTGAAACCCCAGAAGGGACAAACAACGACGTTTGATCCTGCTCGTGTTCCGTGTCCGAAGCCACCAAATGTGGCCTCCGCACCCCCACTTTTGCGACCCCTAAAATGATGGAAGCAGGCCCAGCCCTGCCAGAGAAAGAAATGGTGCATTAATATTGCCATTTTAAAAAGGGTTTTCAAGTTTTATTTTCATTTCATTCTACGCAGGTTCGTTGTTTTGTGTTGTTTTGTTTTAAAAAGATTTTTTTTTTTACTATATAAAGAAAGAGCAACAGTTTCAACGTCTATATAAATAGCTTGTTGTCTGGTTATGGTTAATTTGAGCAATAGCCATCATCATCATATTCATTGATAGTGATCATGTAATAACAATATTTTATTATAATTCTATTCTATATTTTTGTTATCATATAATAATATTTTATTATAATTCTATTCTATATTTTTGTTATCATGTAATAACAATATTTTATTCTATTCTATATTTTTGCTATCATATAATAACAATATTTTATTATTCTATTCTGTATTTTTCTTATCATATAATAACAATATTATTCTATTCTATATTTTTATCATATAATAACAATATTTTATTATTCTATTCTGTTTTTGTTATATAATAACAATATTTTATTCTATTATAATTCTATTCTATATTTTCTCCACACAATATTAATACTTAATAATTGTTATTACTAAATCATGTCAATAATAAACATACCATAATGAACCCTCATGGTCAAATTAAACCTTCTCTTATAATTTTACATGTTCTAACTAACTTCTCTTTCTGTTAGTTAACCATTGAGAAAATGGACCCCATGTTTCATAATATTCCGTATCTTCCTTGTCTTTAATTTCAAGTGTTAATCTATCCATTTCTGCACATGCTATTATTGTTATTGTTATACACAAAAATGACAATGTACACAGCAAACAAGATAACTATGCTGGGATTGTTATCATCATCATCATCATCATCATCATCATCATCATCATCATCATCATCATCTTCTGTTCTGTAGGGATCTCCACACCTTTCCAATGTTGTGCAAATACAATTCTGGCTGCTGTTAACACACGTTAACTTGTGAATTTCGTTGTATGTATACTGTGTATATATGTACAACGACAATAAAAGAATTCAGTTCAACATGTAATATAGAATAAAATAGAATTCTGTATTGGCCAAGTGTGATTGGACACACAAGGAATTTGTCTTGGTGCAAATGCTCTCAATATACATTAAAAGGAAAGATACATTCATCAAGAGTCAAGAATCATCAGGTACAACACTTAATGATAGTTGTAGGGTGCAATAAGCGATCGAATCATACTAGGAAACAGTCAGATAGGATATTGGAATATAGAATAGAACAGAAAAGAACAGAACAGAACAGAACAGAATAGAATAGAATAGAATATATGGAATGGAATAAGAATAGAATAGAATTGAATAAAATTCTTTATTGGCCAAGGAATTTGTCTTGGTGCAAATGCTCTCAGTGTACATAAAATAAAAGGTACACCCATCAAGAGTCAAAAATCATATTAAATACATAGTCCCTTTATTATATTTTTCTGGTGTGACACCCAACAGAAAAACAGTAGTTCTGGTTTTAAATCTATATGTTCCTTTATCATTTTTTTTAATCCCAGTTATGTATTTTTGTCCAGTATGTCTTGGCTTTGGGGCACAGCTTCCTTTTACATACTTTGCATGGGTTACAACTTGCTCTGAGATACCTAGGAAAACAAGGGGGTGAAAATACTCCAATAGGCCCATGTAAAAATTCCCAATTTTGCTGTCCATTTTACACCGCACACTTCCATGTGTGCCATAACATTTCATGACTGATGCTTTTTTTTTTAATCTGCTGCTTAAACCAGGGTGCAATTTCCCCATTTACGACAGCAAATTTTCATCGCTCGCTTGTCTATTTACAATAGAGATAACACTGCCTTCCAACTAAAATGTTGAGAGCCCTTCGGAAGCTATTAATAAATGTTAGTGCCTGTTTTATTGTTGGGTTTTAAAGGGCAGATTAGCACCCTTGAGCAGTCTTGGTTCCTGCTGCAACCTTGCAATATTGTTTTATATCACAAATTCCACTTTTATATTTGTTTACTAGGTGTCCAATGTGTTAAAATATAAACATCATCATTATCAGTATAATCATGTACATATAGACGTATATGCAATAATATCAATCATTATTGAAAAGTGTACTATCTTCCATTATAATATCAATTATATAACCATCAAAATATTTACTAATTTTCTTCCATTATAATATCAGTTATATAACCATCAAAATATTTACTAATTATTTTTTCTTTCTCATGTGGTCTGTGGTCTCACATTGGACTGCTATTTGACAGAAATGGTATAGGCTCTTCCATTTGGGTGGGGGGGAGTAAGACTAGATGATCTACAAGGTCCCTTCCAAACTCTGATTATCTGTAAATCTGTAATTTCACATAAATCCACTCATCTAACTTCTGTATCTGTCAGCTAACCATCTGTAGCAAAGGTCCCATGTCACAAAATATTCCAAATCTTCTTTTTCTTTGATTTTTTAAGGTTAATCTAGCCATTTCTGCGCATTCCAGAATTTTATTTTATTTTTTATTATATCTGTAGGGGTTTCTATGTTTTTCCAGTATTGGGTGTTATATAATCCTGGCTTCTGTTAGAGACGTCAGCAGAGAATGCTAAATAAATAAAACATCAAGCAAACCAATAAACAAACAAGAGGCAGAGAATCAAAATCGGGTGAAGGATTTAGCACCGCTTTGTAAAGCCTTAGTAAGGCCACACCTGGAATCCTGCGCCCAGTTTGGTCACCATGTTACAAAAAAAGAGGTTGAGGCTTTTGGAAAGAGTGCAGAGAAGAGCAACTAAGACGATAACAGAATAACAGAGTAGCAGAGTCGGAAGGGACCTTGGAGGTCATCTAGTCCAACCACCTGCTCAGAATAACAGAATAACAGGAATTAAAAGCCTGGAGACTAAAACATAGGAAGAACCGTGGCAGGAATTGGATATGTTTTAGTTCAATAAAAAGGACTAGGGGGGGACATAGTAGTAGTAGTCAAATATTTGAGGCGCTGCCCCAAAGAAGAGGGGGAGGTCAAATTATTCTCCAAAGCACCTTAAGACAAGAAGCAACGGATGGAAATTAATCAAGGGAAAGAAGCAACCTGGAATTAAGGAGAAACTTCCTAACAGGGAGGACAATGAACCAGTGGAACTGCTTGCCACCAGGTGTGGGTGCTTCATCCCTGGGGGCTTTTAAGAAGAGACTGGGCAGCGACTTGTCTGAAATGGTATAGGGTCTCCTGATTGAGCAGGGGGTTGGACTAGATGACTTTCAAGGACCCTACAAACTCTGTTATTGTGCAACAGCTCTTGCTTGAGCAGGGGGTTGGACTAGATGACCTCCGAAGTCCCTTCCGACTCTTGTTAATTCTGTCAGAGTCCCCTGCTAGAGCAGGGGGTTGGGCTAGAACAGTGGTCGGCAACTGGAAGTCTCCCCCCCCCCCCCGGTTCAATTCTAAGCTGACCGGACTCTATGGCAGTTCCCCCAACCACAGAGTCTCTTTCTAGCGCAGCTTCCTTTTTTCTCTACCTGTCCTGACCAAAAGCCCTACAAATTGTGGAGCCGACCAGTTCCCCCAACCATAAAGTCTCCTTCTAGCATGGTGTCTGTTCCGGACTAGCAGGCTCGAAGCCTGCAAACCTGATTGGCCCGCTGATAGCCGATCGTGATTGGTCGCCATAGACTGATGAGATTGGCCAGTAAACGGGCTGCCGCGATTGGCCCTGCCAAGAGCGGCAAACTCAAATTGCCTTCATTGACTGCCTAGCCACAGCCAGCCCTATATAAGGGGCTGCTGCGGCTGGGATTAGTTGCTCAGATCTGAAGTCACTAATAAAGAGCTGTTGTTGCTATCTGAGTCTTGCCTCCGTTCTTGAACCATCCTCCCAGATCTAACAGTGTCCTTTATCCTCTACCTGTCCTGACCAAAAGCCCTATCAATTGTGGAGCCAACCAGACTCTTATGGCGATTCCCCCCCCAACCATAGAGTCTCCTCCTAGCATGGTTTCCTTTTTCCTCTACCTGTCCTGACCAAAAGCCCTATCAATTGTGGAGCCGACCAGACTCTATTGCAGTGCCCCCACCATAGAGTCTCATAAGGGATTAAAACAGCCACATACGGCTCCGGAGCCACAGGTTGCCGACCCCTGGACTAAGAAGACCTTCAAGATCCCTTCCAACTCTTGTTAAGATCCAGAGAGATGGGTTGGACGGAGAACTCCACGGTATGTCTTTCAACCCAACCACCTTTATCTCAAAGGTGCTTTCTTTTTTTTTCCACCAAGAGGCAACTGGACTTTCTGGGTTTCTTTTTTCTTCTTCTTTGAAGACGTTTTGCTTCTCATCCAAGAAGCTTCTTCCGCTCTGGAATGGAAGTGAAATGTCTTCAAAGAAAAACAAGAAAGTCCAGTTTCCTCTTGGGGTGGGGGTGGAGAAGCATATTTGAGACAGCCATGATGTCGTGGATGGTTGAGGATCTCCAATCACCTTGAGCTACTTATTTAGCTTACTTGGGTTTTAGTGGGGGAGGGAACACAGCCCCCCCCCCGAAAGCTCCCTGAGGACCTAAAGTTGTACACGATGGAAGGGGAGAGGGAAGGGAGGCATTTCCTCCTGGGAATTGGAAGAACTTGAAGGACGAAGCAAGAAACCCTGCTGGTTTTAATTGAATTAAAATCGGTTTTAAATTAAAAATGCTAATTTTGGAAGGAGCTGAGAGCTAAACACCCCCCCTCCCCTCCCAAGCTTCAGGGTGGCATCAGGAAGTAAAGGCTGAATTTACTTATATCATTCTCTTTTAATGACCCCGTAATCCCTTGCATCAGGGAGGAGTCTGGGCAACTGAATGGAGCTGAGTGTTTTACTGACCGGATGCCTTTCCTGTTGCCAGGGTGGAGGTTTTTTTTCGGCAGATATATTGTCATTGTGCCCAGAAAGAGAAATATCTGCTTCTACCAAGGATCGAACTCACAGCCTCCTGATGGTGAGGCAAGAACTCCACCTCTAGGCCACCGCACCACTCACTGAATTACTTATATACTTTACTAATGTTCAAAAATGTTTCAACTGAAGTTGTTCCACCCCACCCCAATTTCTGCCATCACCCACCTACCCACACATACACACACACACCCCTCACCTTCGGCGGGGGCCTGACCTCCACACAGGTTCCTCACGAGGCAGCAGAAGTAATAGCAGACCTGGGAGGAAAAAGGGAGGAAGTTTATTCGATATATCTGTATCTCTATATAAAAGCGAAATGCCCCTCATGCATCGTCACAAAATCTCCAGAACCGTAAAGCCTAAACCTAGCTAGATCAGGGGGTTGGTCTAGATGACCTCCGAGGTCCCCTCTGACTCATGTCAATCCTGTCCCGGTCTCGCAACAGTCCCACTTGAGCTGCCTCAATCCTGGGCTCCCGAGCCCAGATAATCCCAGTCCTCGGGAAAGGGACCTCGTAAGTCATCTAGTCCAACCCCCTACCCCCATTTTTACAGCGTGGCCATGTTGTGGCCCTGATTCCCGAGCCTATGCTGTCAGAGGAAGAGGACCTGGAAGATGAGGGGGAGGAACTGGGAATGCCTTCCTCCCCAGGACCTTCCTCCCTGGTAATGCCTCAGGTTCTATCAGACAACCGATAGGAATAGCCTGAGATGAATCAGGAGGAAGGCATGTCGGAGCAGCCCCTGACAAGGAGTGAAGAGGAAGAGTATTGGCTCGACCCCAAGCAGCGTCGTAGGAAAAAACGTGAGCAGCAACGTAGGAGGCGTGGGAGGGTCAGAGAGTGAGCTGAGTCATTGAACCACACCCCACAGGGGATAAAAGTGGGTGTGGTTTCTCCTTAAACTTTGTAAGGCAGTGGCCCCCAACCTTTTTTGTGCCACGGCCCAGTACCGGCATCACAAAATGATCCGCGGCCCAGTACCAGCATCAGCACACATGACAAGGCAAGGCGAGCCGAGCGACCCCAAAGCAAGAGCCCCCTTTTTCGGCTTCATTTGTTCAACTAGAATCCATCCAACAAAGTGGAAAACTTGTCCTTCCACTAAATCCAAATTAAATTTGTTTTCGCTCAGGTTTTTTTTTTTAACAGCTGCACCCCATCTGACCCCCCCCACCTCACGGCGCTTACCCACTTGCTTGCCTTGCAACGAAAAGATTCTCCCGCAGAAGCGGCGCAACCGACTCCCTGATATCCTCCTACACGGCCGTTTGAATTTAATCTCACGCCTGGAGGTCACGTGAGCGACACGGCCCTGCCCGATTAGTGCAGCTGGGAGCTTGAAATTAGTCAATCAGGAAGCAACAAAATGTTACTCGGCTCACTCTTTCTGTCCAGGGCTCAGCAGCCTGTGTGGTTCTTTTGAAAAATGTGTGCCGGCTGTTACCATTCCACGCCCGCTCACACTTCCCTCAGGGCTAACCGCCCAGATTTTTTGCATATAAAGTTTTGCATCTGCCTATATCCTGGTCCTATATCTCTTTTTTTTTTGTTCTGTAATTTGTGAGTTCCTTTTGGGGGGAACAAATGCCTGCTGTAGCAGAACTTTATGCAGTTCATTTTTCGTATTTTCATTTTGGGAGAAAGGAAAGAAGAAAAATTGGAGTCTTTAAAAAAAACTTTTTCATCGAAACAAGATGACGGTGCCAAGCAAAACGGCGGCCCAGTAGAAAATGTTCCACGGACCGGTACAGGTCTGGGGACCGGTGGTTGGGGACCCCTGTTGTAAGGGACAAAGTTTAACCTTACTTCAGAGTTTCTTTGTGCATGATTATTTTGTGGACTACCTTGTGATTTTTATGAAGTAAAAGAATCATTTATCTCTGTGAGTAAAACTTTATTTGCTGCCAGTTCGGACTTGGCAGGCAGGACATGGTGGAATGCCAAGAATATTATCAGTTCCAAAGAATTAACTCTGTGAAGTCCGAGCCAGCTTGCCTGCCTGTGTTTGTGTGTGTGTGTACTCCCTCATCTTTTGGGAAAGAGGAAAGGCGAGACAGAACAGGACACAAGTCGTCGTGTTGGACTGCACCATGGTGGACACCCCTTAATTCATACTCTGTGGGCCCCCGCATTGGAGGCTTCCATGCCCATCCCTCCTGGGGGGAGCACCCCCCACCCCTCACCACGGTGGCCAGCCTGAGGGCAAGTTGCACCACCACGATCAGCATCAGGAGGACGGCCACCGTCTCATAGAGCTCCAGGCAGCAGCCCTCAGGGGGCGGGTGGCACAGGAGGCTGGTGTCCCCCATGGGTGAGGAGGAGGCACCAGGGCCGGCAGCTGCCCGGCTGCGCCAGGCATCCCCTCTGCCCCCTCCGCTTGGCACATCCCGGGCATCGGTGGGGTGGGGTGTGTGTGAAGTGGCCTGGTCCAAGCAGGGTTTGTGATGCAACCCAGGCCCACTCCCTCCCCCACCAGGGACTGTGAGGTGGAGGGGGCTGGGGGAGGGGGCAGGTTGGGGCTGCCCTCCCCCCCTTTCTTTCATCTTGGTTTGTGCCCTTCAGGCAGCCTCCACACCCATCAGGCTGGGCCAGGAGGTGGGCAGAGGGAACTCCCTCGCAGGTGGGCCCTGGGAAGGCTGGCCTGGACCCCTCATCTCCTCCCTTCTTCCTTCTCTATCCTTCCTTCCTTCCTTCCTTCCTTCCTTCCTTCCTTCCTTCCTTCCTTCCTTCCTTCCTTCCTTCCTTTCCTTCCTTCCTTCTTCTTCCCTTTTCTACACCTTCCTTCCTTTTCAATCCCTTTTCTCCTATTCCTTTCCTCCCTTCTGTCTTCCTCCCTCTTTTCTATATCTTCCTTCCTTCCTTTTCTCATCTTCCTTCCCTCCCTCCTTCCTTCCACCTTCCCTTTGTATATCTGCCTTCCTCCCCCTCCCTCCCTTTTCTAGATCTTCCTTCCTTCCATCCTCCATCTCTATTTTCTCCCTTCCTTCCTTCTTTTTCTTCCTTTTCTCATCTTCCTTCCCTCCCTCCTTCCTTCCTTTTTTATACCTTCCTCCCCCTCCCTCTTTTCTATATCTTCCTTCCTCCCTTCCATCCTTCCTCCCTCCCTCTCCATTTTCTCCTTTCCTTCCTTCTTCCTTCCATCCTCCCTCCCTCCCTCTCCATTTCCTTCCTTCCTTCCTTCCTTCCTTCCTTCCTTCCTTCCTTCCTTCCTTCCTTCCTTCCTCCCTCCCTCTCCATTTCCTTCCTTCCTTCCTTCCTTTTCTTCCACCTCCCTTTCCTTCCTTCTTCCCTCTCTTTTCTCTTTCTTCCACCTCCCTTCCTTCCGCCAACAAAGGGCAGGCACCACAGAGTAGCACCCCCCCACTGATCCAGAGTCCCCACCTCCTCGGCCACCAGGTGGCGAGATAGAAGCAGGAGGAGAATTGGCACGATTCCACCCACACCACAACCCGGAAGAAGATCCCCCCTGCAGAACCCCTTCCCACCAAGCCTTTCCGCCCCAGGGAGCCGATTCCTCTCCTCCCCACCCCAAACAACAAAAGGAAGCAATAACCCCCACAATATAGACCCCCCTCTCCAGCCTTCACCCCCATCTTTAGGGCTCCTATCTGTTAAAGTAGGGCTGTTGGCCCCTTTAAGACCTTTGGGATTCTGGGAGTGGAAGTCCAGAGGTCTTAAAGCAGCCACTCCCGCTTTAAACTTTCCTTGATGTAAGTGGGCAAACCTAAATTCCTAACCAGCTCCAAGGAAGAATTCCTGATAAAGGGCATCATTTGATGATGATTTGGTTTTTTCTTTTTTAAAAAAAAACAAATTTTATTAATTTTCAAAGACAATACACAAACAAAACATAAAACATAAAAACATAAAACATCTTTTCTGAAAGCTGCTTATTAAGTTTTAACAAAACAAATAAAACATCTTATTTGAGTACAGTATAGTTCCAGGTTATCACATTTCCATACAAACACAATTTCATATGCATATTCATCTTATGTATTCAACTTCATATCTTATTACTCTTTTTCCAACTTCTCACTATTTCTCCCTTAATACTTCTCTTAATTTTCTTTTATGGTTATCTCATTTTCTTCTTATTCAATTATATTTTACCTAGATTTCTATATCTTTTTATTCATTGTACTTATACTTTCGTCTGTCTTGTTTACAATTTCATATGTTCTCTTCCAACATTCTTCCAAAATTTTATTAATTTTCAATAAACAAACATAGACAAACAAAACACAAAACATGAAAACATAAAACTTCTTTTTGGAAAGCGGCTTAGCCCCGGGTTACATCTTTTTGTACAGACATAAATCAAATTCATGCTCACCTTATATACCATTTCATATCTTACTTAACATTCTAAATTTTCTATATGTCTTCTCCCCTCTTTTCACTCTCTTAATTCTATTTTATTTATTTTATCTCAATTTAAATCATTATACTTGTATCTTTTGTCCGTTCTTTTTCAATTATCTATCTTTTCTCTTTAATACAAAATTTCTCTTGTAATCACTGGTTGAAGTGTGACGCCTTTCTATCTTTCCCCTAAATTTAACACTTAAAATAATATATAATTTCCATTCTGATTCTGCTTAGTACATTCTACGTTCTACATTTTAAAATAAGAAAATAATAAGTTTATAATATAGTTAAAACAATGTTCCATAGCAAATTAAACTCTATCATTAAATCGTAGACATTTTACACATTCCCTTTAATATTTTATTAATTCATATAATATTCCAATTTTCTAACTCTATTTCAAATACAAATACTACAATACAATCTTATGTATTTTTGCAGAATCTCTTTTTAATTGTATTTTACCCTTTATCTCTGAAAAAAAACTGTTTTTTAACATCTTGTTTCAAGCCTTTATAACTTCTCTTCCCTTTTTCCCTTCCTTTCTTGTCGAATCTAACCTTTTTACCTCCCATCTCTTAATCTCTGCCCTCTTAGTCTCCCCTCTCTGTTGTATTCCTCTTTTCTGTTGCTTTCTGACATTGTATCGATTTTTCACCTTATTTTTCCCTTTCTTGGTTGTTTTTTTAAATCTTGTATTCTCCATTCTCTTTCCCCTCTTTCCCTTTTCTTCCTCAACTAAAATTATTTGTTCATTAAAGATGGCTTCTTCTTCTTCATCCCAGCCTTCCTGTTGTTGTAATTCCTGGTAGGTAGAAATCGCCATTTCTAAGAAGTGAAAAACAGATCCAGAAGAGCCCCTGCCTTCTTGTTCCTCTTCTTTTAGCTTTTTGAATTCCATTTTCAATTCTTCAACCGACAATGCCATTGTAATATTTTTTTTTAAACAACCCAAATGTTTTTAGTTTTTTCAAAAAATAGTTTCCAAAAGTCCCAGTCACCAAGCAATCCAAATCAACACAAACTGTTTCATTTAGCACTTTCTTCTTTTTATACTTTCTCTTCCTGGGGTAGAATTCAATTACAAAGTTCCAAAATGTATTTTTTAGAAGTCTTATTGCAGTTTATCTCTGATCTTATAAGCTCCAAGCAGTCTCTTCCAGCAAAGTCTTAATATAAATTCTTTACCTCTCCCTTCCCACTTATAGCAAAAAGATTTTATTTTTTTAATTCCAATGTTCAGAAATCTTTAATGTCCCCTTGGCTTTAATTTTCAGATTTAATTACCTTCTGTTGCCAAAGTGGGTTTTTCTGATTTCCATCTGCTATCTCTGTAGGGAAGGAGAGTGAGAAAAAAACAAACTTTCCCTTTTCACTTTCATCCGCCACTTTTTACAATCTTCTCAGGGAACAATGTATCTTTAAAAAAGTTGAATTTCCAGGGTATTTAGATGTTACTGGTTGTCCGGGTTCATCCTAAAACTTTCACTTTCTCAACTTCCTCCTGCACATTCTTGTCCGGCTGAAAGCTTCTTTGTGGCGGACATTGCTGACCGCCGCTCCACCGCCTTTGGAAAAGGGAGTTAAGCTGGCTGGGGAGGGGGGTTGCAATTCTCCCGGACCCCTGCCTGGATCTCCCCTATCTTCAGTTACCTCTACGGGGTAACTATAGCCTCCAAATCCAACTGGATCAGGGGCACTCCAGCAGCAAGCGCAGCAGGAACCGCGCACGATCGCCGATTCCTGCCACCGCCGAAGCCTTACAAAGCGGAAGTCCATGATTTGGTTTTTTCTGTCCTTTCATGCCCTCCCCAGAGACAAATCAACCGGTTCTCCGCCATCATGATTTCTTCCAACAACCTGTTCACCAAACCGCTCAGCAAGTTAACATCCGGTTCTGCCGAACCACTGCGAACCAGCTAAATCCCATCACGGGAGGTGTCAAGGTTAAACGCTGGGCTCCATCATCTTCTCCCACACATTCTGTACACACCCGCATGCAAAGGGTGTTTCTTGTTTGCGTTAGCTGGGATTTTTGAACCCAGGTGAGCTTGGGGGGGGGGTGGCTTTGGAAGGGTGAGGGTGAAAGCAAAGTCTGTCAACTCAAACCAAACCTTGGGGGCAGGGGCAGGGTTGGTTTCACAATCCTACACTGCACTCAATTTGTTTTTGTGTTGTACAGGTCACCTTCAAGGAGTGAGGGAAGCCAAATGTCAACTCATAAAATATGTCTATGCCTGTTTTTATAGTTGCCAACAAAAAAGGGGGGGAGGGTGGAAGGAGTTTGAAAGAGTAGTGCAGCAGTTTGGAACCGAAAGTGCATTCCATTCATATCTTGCAAAGATTATAACGAAGCGACTGGAGTTTATGCCGTGCAAATCTCTAGTTGGAGGACGTGATTGTTGACTCTTGGCTATGGACGTCTTTCGGTTGGGGAATATGAATTATGATGCACCCAAAGGAGTGTGTGGAGGGAAAGCAGAGTCAAGGGTGACAGTGAATTACGTGTTTCAGAATTGGCTACATCCAGGTCATGCTGACCTGTTCGCTCCTAATAAATTCATGATAGGTTTCGAAGTTTGGCCCGAGGCTCCTGATTTCATTAGGGCAATTGCTGGAATCCTGACAAAGCCACTTTCTCCCCATTGTTTTCACACACCTGTGGGCCAGGTAAAGGCTGCACAAACAGGCCCTGCCAGGTAGCAAGGAGCCTTCGTGCTTGCCTGCCTGACCAGGTGCCCAGGTTGGAACCATGCCAGCTGGAGAAGGGGGGTGTCTTGGTTTGGGTGGGGAGGCAGCAGGGCAGGAAAAGAGGAAGGTAGGAGCTGTGTTGAAGAGGTGAGAAGAACCTGCTAATCGGATCGGCCCATCTCTGGGCCTTGGGAAGGTGGGCAGGGAAGCAATTATCCAGGGCAAGGCAACGCTGGGGTGGGAAGGGAAGTGGGGAGGGGGTCCTTGCTGTGGGGTGGGAGGGGGCAGTAGATGAGGAGGAGGAGCCCCAGAACAGGAGCTGGTGGTAACTCTTGGATGTGACCCTGCCCCACCCTGGACTCTTTGTAAGGTGAAGGCTGGGCCTCTCCTTGGAAAGAGGAGGAGAAGGAGGAAGAGGAAGGAGGAGCAGGAGGAGGAGGGGAGGACAAGGGAGGAGAAAGAAGAAAGAGGGGAAGGAACAGGAGGAGCAGGAGGTGAGGAAGAGGAAGAGCAGAGGGAGGAGCAGGAGTGGAGGAAAAGAGGAGGGTCAGAAGGAGAGGGAGGAGGAGGAGAAAGAGGGGAAGGAACAGGAGGAGGAGGAGGCAAGGAAGAGGAAGAGCAGGAGGAGAGGGAGAAGGAAGGGAGGAGCAGGAGCAGGGGAGGAAAAGAGGAGGGTCAGAAGGAGAGGGAGGAGGAGAAGGGAGGAGAAAGAGGAAGGAGGGGAAGGAACAGGAGGAGGATCAGGAGGAGAGGAAGAGGAGCAGGAGAGGGAGGATGAGAAGGGAGGAGGGGAGGTAAACAGGAGGGTCAGAAGAAGGGGAGGAGGAACAGGAGGAAGAGAGGAGGAGAAAAGAAAGACTTTTAAGCCCACCACCCACAGATGCTCACGCGCACACACACACCCATCCAGCCCATGTCCAGGAAGAGACCCCCCCCAGGCCCCTCCTTCGACCCCCCTGATCCAATTTCCAAGGCAATCTCTGGGGGTCAGAATGGGTTGCCCCCGCTTCCACCCCCCCAAATCTTCCCCCCAAGCCGCCTCCTGGAAGGCACAGAGAGTCCCAAGAGATGGAGAGTGTGTGTGTGTGTGTGTGTAATTTCCAAAGTGTCTCCCCCCCGCAAGGTAGGCCAGGTCTGGAAACACTAGGACCGTGATGGCGAACCTTTTCAGCACCGAGGGCCCAAATCAGAATGCATGTGCATTTCATGTCTGTGTGTGTGAAACTGAAGAGCAGCTGGCCTGTGCACGCGCGTGCCTGGTTTTGGGCTGTTTTCAGGCCGGATTCAGGCCGTTTTTGGGGCTGTTTTCCAGACTGTTTTCTGGCTGTTTTCCAGGACTTTGCCTGCGAAGACCAGCTGCGTGCCAGAAATCAAAAGAGCAGCTGGCAATGGCCCTCATGCCCACAGAGAGGGCTCTGCGTGCCACCTCTAGCCCCTCACAGAACAAGGACTGCAAGGAACTTTGCTTTACTGTTGCAGGGTGCATTGGTTTTGACAAGGGGAGGGTACCTCCATCCTCTCGGCCTCAAACCTTGCTCCAAAATCTTCTTTTTTGCTCCCTTGACATGCATTTTGGAGCCTGGTTGCAAATTGGCGTTGAATTTGCGTCCCATGTGTGTGAGAGAGACCCTAATACAGGCCATCCTCCATTTATGGCCATTCGTTTAGTGACCGTTTCAAAGTCACAGGAAAAAAAAAAGAGACTTTAGGGCCGTTTTTACACACTTAACGACCGTGGCAGCAACACTCCGTGACCAAAAATCCAGGCACTTGGCACCCGACTCACGTTTATGGAGAAAAGAGGGCGATCCCCTCTTGCAACATTCTGACAGGCTTAACGACCATGTGCCTCACTTAACGGCTAATGCAAGAAAGGGGACAAAAACTCACTTAGCAACAGTCTCGCTCAGCAACATAAATTTGGGGCTCTGTGGCAGTTGTAACACAAGGACTGTTGTTGGGGCAAAACCTCTCTGGATCCCTTGGAAGGGAGGTGGTCAGACTGTCTGTGGATCTGTCATGTCCTGGGGGCTGGTAGGACACTTGGGGGTGCTCCCCGCCCCCCATCCGGTGGCCCCCCCAACCCCCCTCCTTGCCCCCCCACCTTCAAGTTTCCCAGGTGGCCTCAACAGGCCATTCAAGGAGTGGCAGCCCCCTCCCTCCAAAACTGGCCTGGCGGATTTATCTTGATTTGGAAGGGGCCGCGCCATTTCAGACCTGACGGACTTTCAAGAAGAGCTTGGACTGCCATTTTGTCAGGCCGTTTTTCAGGCCTTTTGGGGGCTGTTTTTCAGGCTTTGGGGGGGCATTTTTGAGGCCTTTTTCGGGCTGTTTTCCAGACCTTTTGGGGCCATTTTCAGACCATTTTTCAGGCCTTTTTGGGCTGATTTTCAGGCTGTTTTTAAGCCATTTTACAGGTCTTTTTCAGGCTGTTTTTCGGGCCATTTCCTGCCCCAAAAAACAGCCTGAAAAATGGCCTGGTTTTGGAGCAATTTTCGGGCCTTTTTCCAGTGCTCCAGTGCCCGCGAAGACCAGCTGGCCGGCGCTCGTGTGCGTGCCAGAAACCAGAAGAGCAGAGCCATTGGAGGTTTTCAAGAAGAGATTGGACAACCGTTTGTCTGGAATGAACACAGACAGGGTCTCCTGCTTGAGCAAGAGGTTGGACTAGAAGACCTCAAAGAGCCCTCCCAACCCTGTTATTCTGTATTCTGTCTTGGCCTACTTAGATCTCACATTCCAGCACCTGATGTCTACTTGAATTTCACCCATTGGGTAACTGTGTTCCAGGTAATAAGCCATGATGGGTGGTTTAGAATCACAGGTGGACAATGGTGGCCTATTAAACAAGCCACCATTCATCCAATCGGAGTGTAGCCTGAGATTACAAGCCCAATCTTCACCTTGGAGGCAGGTGGCCTTCCGTTCTTTCAGAAGACTGGAGGGCAACCAACCCCGACGCTTTGGAGACTACAACTACTCTATTTTAAGTTCTATTCTATCCTAAAGGAAGGAAGGAAGGAAAAAAGAAGAAAAGGAAGGAAGGAAGGAAGGAAGGAAGGAAGGAAGACAGACTTTCAGCTCTATTTACTCTATTCTAAATTCTATTCTATTCTATTCTATCCTAAAGGAAGGAAGGAAACAAAAAGAAGAAAAGGAAGGAAGGACGCATGGACAGACAGACAGATTTATCTGAAATGGTCTGGGGTTTCCTGTCTAAGCAGGGGGTTGGACTAGAAGACCTCCACCTCCCTTCCAGCTCTCTTCTACTCTATTCCATTCTAATTCCTTCGTCTGGCATCCAGAAGGGTCTCCTGGGCCCTGCCAGTTGTTGGTGGTGATGGGGGGGGGTCCTGCTTCTTCACCCCACCCCCACCCCTCATCCTTGAGGGGGGACCCTGCCATGCGGGGAGGGGGGGGGTCCAGCCTGCGTGACTGGTCTGCTTCCCTTGGCCTTGTGTCCCCAATCCTCAATCGCTCCAGCTGCGTCCAGAGGCGTCTCCCCAGCCTTGAAGGGGGGGCTGCCTGTTGAGAGGGGTTCTCCCTGCTTCTTCTCCCCTTCTCCAGAGGCGCCCCCCCTCAGTTCCTTCAGGACGGTCTCCCCAACCTTGAAGGGGAGGGGGCTGCCTCTTGGGAGGGGGGGAGTCCGGGTTCTTCTTTCCTCTTCTTCGCCCCCCCCTCAACCCCTCTCCAGAGGCGGCCCCTCCCTCCTCCCCTCCCGCACGCTGGCCTGGGTCCCCCCGCCCCCCCTCCAGCCCCTGACGCGGCCTCTGATGCGGGAGGTGGGCGAGGGAGGCGAGCGTAGGGAGCCTCGGCGGACGGACGGACGCACTGGAGCAGCAGCCCCGGCGCGGGTCGTGGGAGGGAGGGAGTGGGGGGGTCCCCGCTGGTGCCTCCAGCTCCGCTCCTCCGCGCGCGGCCCGCAATCCCCCTTTCCCACCCCCCCCCCCCCCCCCCCCGTCCCCCTCGGCGGGGCGCCCCCCCCCCCCCCCCCCCCCCCCGCCCGGATGCGGCCAGCGCGCGTCGAGGGCGGCGGAAGCGGCGGCTGCTTCAACCCGAGACGCGGCCGGCGAGCGCGGAGCCCAGAGGCGGCGGCGGCGGCGGGGCGGCTCCTCCTCCTCTTCTTCTTCTTCTTCTTCTTCCTCCCGCTGCTAAGGCCGGTAAGCCCCGAGCGACCGGATGGAAGGAGGGAAGGAAGGAAGGAGGGATGGATGGTTGGATAGATGGACGGAAGGAGGGATGTATGTATGTAAGGATGGATTAATAGATGAAGGAAGGAAGGATGGATAGATGGAAGGAGGGAAGGAAGGAGGGATGGAGGGATGGATGGATGGATGGATGGATAAAGGAAGGAGGAATGGATGGAGGGAAGGAGAGAAAGATTTTATTTATTTTTATTTGATTTGATTTGTCAATTGCTTACAAGATAATAGGTAAAAGTATAAACATAATTATGAATACATGGATACATATAAGAAAAATAAAAGAAACAATAGGACAGGGATGGTAGGCAGGATAGATGGAGGGAAGGAGGGATGGACAGATGGATAGATGGAGGGAGGGATGGAGGGCCAAGAGGCCCGGACTCCCCAGCTTCCTTTCCCTGTGTTTGGTCCCCTCCCTCTCTGCTTATCTCTCCCCCCCTAACACCCCCTCCCTGCAAATCCACATCCCTCTTGCTTCTCGTAAGCCGGAGCCCTCCCTCCCTCAGCTCCGAAATCCCCGCTGGCGTGGAGCCATTTGGGGGAGGGATGGGGAGAGCAAGGCCGCAAAGGGCTCCTTCCATGCGGTCGCCCCCCCCACACACAAAAAAAACCCAGGGCAGCCCTTCCTGCCTCTCTCCCCCTGCTTCCCCTCATGGTTCTCCACCAAGGAAAGAGCTGCTTCCCTTCTCTCCCTCCCCACCTCGCCCACACGCCCGGGCGTGGGCAGGTCTTCTGAAGCCCACCCACCCCTTTTTTTTGCTCCTGCAAGGATGGCTCCCTCCTCCCTCCTCTTTGGATCTGTGTGTGTGTATGTGTGTGTCTCGTCCATTTTGCTGCACCTCCTGGAGACACCTGGACGCTGCAAGGGGCCCCTCTCCCATCTTTGGAAGGGGGGCTCCCCTCCCCAACACCCTCACCCTGTTGCAACCCCCTGTTTCCCCCCCCCCTTGGGTTCCCTGGAGGCTGAAATGTGGCTTTGAGTCAGGTGCTGACACACACAAACACCATGCCCGGCAAGCCAGCCCCCCCCCCCCACTACCCCTAATTCACTCCCTGCGAGAAGGAGATTTTTTGGGGGGGTGGGGAGACACAACTAATGGGGGAGTAGGGGAAGAGCAGCTGTGATCAGAGGGGGCAGGGAGGCTGAGGGAAGGGGGGAGAGCAGAGCTGGAGGAGGGGAAGGGTTGGCTTAGGATGGGTGGGGTGGGTGGGGGGTGTCGAGGTAATTCCCCGTTAGGAGAATGAGCACACACAGGGAGACGTAGTGAGAGTGGTGAAGAATAACACACACACACACACACACACAGCACAAAGATACACTGTACAGTTAATGTAGGTTTTTACTTCCAATAAACGTTTAAGCACAGTCCAAGATAAGCAGTCCACATCATTCACAATTAAACCATTCAATTTTTCAATCCAGGGATAATCCAAATATCAAAGTCCAGTATCAAAAACAGTTCAGTAACAGACTTATATCAACGATCAGTAACAGTCTTTAGGAGGAACGGCAAAACTCTCCAACAGAAGGAACAGATACTCACCGAGACTCACTCACTCCTTCCGGACACTAAACAACCCAGGTTTCTGGCTCCATCTTATGGCCGTTTGCAGAACCACACCCAATTACAGTTTTAGCATTCTCTTAAAGACATAGTATTAAAATGTCTATTCTAGTTTATATATTTCCAACCCAAATAACTGTTAGGTGACTTACATTCCTAACATTCTCCCCTTTTGGGTAGGACAATATATACAACCTCACATTCTAAGTCCATAATCTTCACAGCATGCCTTATGCTTTATAGAGCCTTGGGCCTTTGTAAAATGATCTGCTATATTGTTTTCTGACATACAGTATTCTAGCTTAATCATCTTACTTTGCACATGTTGTCTCACATTTAAATATCTTAAATCTGTGTGTTTCGTTCTCGTTTTAACAGCAATCTTTGAAGCCATCTGTATTGCTGATTGGTTATCTTCGTAAATAACAATAGAATCTGTTATATCAATTCCCATGTCAATCAATAATTGCTTATACAAAACTAAATCTGTACATAATAAAGATAAACATAAGAATTCAGCCTCCATTGTTGACAAACTTAGATGTTTCTGTCTAATAGCCCTCCATCCAATCAACACTTTTCCCAATAATATCACAGTACCCGATGTAGATTTTCATTTATTTATGTCTGTAGCAAAACTTGCATCAGCATATGCAGTTAAACTCAGTTCATCTTTTGACTCCAAATACAATGCATAATGCATTGTTTGTTTCAGATATCTTAACACACGTTTAGCAGCTTGCCAGTGCCTTTCAGTTGGCTCAGCGTTAAATCTCGCTAATTGGTTAACACTGTATGCTGTATCTGGCCTTGACTAATTACTGAGATAAGATAAACTACCAATCAAGGACTGATAAATGTTCTTATCAAAAATAGGACTTTGAACATCACTATGGCTAAACTCCTGGGTCATCGGTGTTTTAGCCAGCTTACAAAGTTCCATTTTAAAACTTTTTAGTAATTGGTTAATTTTATCTGCCTGTGAAATTTTGTATCCTCCCCTAGTTCTATCTATCTTTAAACCAAGATATTGTTTGATTTCTCCTAACTGTTTTATCTTAAATTTTTTCTCTAAAAGTGAGATTATTCTAGTAGCTTCTTGTTCAGTTTTGGTGATTAATGCTATGTCATCAGTAAACAATAGCAACAATGAAATTACACCATTACTTTCTCTTTTGAACAAACATGGATCAGCCATGCCAGCTACAAAACCTATCTTAGTTAATTCTTTACCTATACACTGGTTCCACTCATATCCTGATTGCTTTAAACCATAAAGACTCTTTTTCAATCTCCAGTAATCAGTTGTATTATCATCTTTTATACCTAAAGGTTTCTTTAAATATATAGTGTGTTGCAACGGTGCATGCAGATATGCTGTTTCTACATCTGAATGATTTACAATGTATTTCTCCTTAGCTGCCCACACTAATGCTGCCCTTAATGTAGTAGCCTTCAGACTAGGTGCAAACACCTCATCGTAGTCATTTGCTCTCTGATTGAACCCTTGTGCTACTAACCTGGCTTTATGGGTAACAGTCCCATCTACACCTGTCTTAAGCTTATATATCCATTTACATCCTATGGCATGTTTACCAGATGGTAACTTAACATTTTTGTATACCTCCAGTTTTTTAATGATTCCAGTTCCTTATCCATTGCTACCTGCCAAGCAGCCTGATCCTTAACAGGATACAGTTTTAGTTCACTATAGTTACCAGGAACTGTATTCACTTGGCATACAACACTAGCTTGATATCTATCAGGTGGTCGTGTTACATGGGTTGAACGTCTTGGTGATACAGAGCTAACTGGTGGACTCTCCTGTGCCACCTGCTCCTGTTCTTCTACCTCCTCCTGTGCCTGTTCTACTACTTCCTCCTGTTTCTGTTCTTCCTCTTTAATGGCTATTTGTGGTTTACTTATTTTATCTTTAGGGACTATTTGGGTGTCAATAATAAGATCATTGCTGGATTCCTGTTCTAGTTTATCCCACCCAATGTGCTCAAGAAATTTTGCACTAGCATGACAATAAACATGAGCTGTGCCTTGATCCCAAAATCTAAACGATCTGTGGTTGGCCTCATAACCCACAAAAAATAACTTCTTAGCTCTATGTTGCCCTTTCATTCTTCCTTGTGAGGGAATATGCACCCATGCTGGAGCTCCAAATGTGTGTAGGTAACTTAAATTTGGTTTTCTGCCATGCCAACAAGTGAATGGCTATTCACCAATTGTTGTGTTAACTATATTGTTTAACACATGGTTACTACACATTATGGCTTCACCCAACAGTGTTTCAGGCAAACCTGAATCAGATAACATAGTACGAGCCATGGCTTGTAATGTTTGCCCTCTTCGTTCTACAAATGAGTTATGTTATGATCTGTAAGGTGCAGAATGTTTATGCTCAACACCAGCCAATTTCCGCATTGTTTGGAATCTTTTGTTAACAAACTCAGTCCCGTTATCAGTAACTAAAGTAATTACTTTACTATTCATTTTTCTCTCTGCAAACCTTAGCAAGTTAAAGAAATGTTGGAATGTTTCTGTTTTGTTTTTCATAAGATAGCAGAAACCGTATCGTGAGTAATGGTCCATAATACTCAAAATATAGCAGGCACCTCCCAAACTAGGTTTCTTAGGTCCAATTATGTCAGCAAAAACAACCTCTAAAGGTTCTTTGGTCTTTAACCCATTAAGTCTGTTTGCTGGAGTAACCTTGCTCTTCTCTTGGCTACAGGCATTACAATTTAAATACTTGCTACAGGGTTTCAATTTTACTCCCTCTGACAATTCAACAGTTTGTTTGAGCATTTTGAAATTAACATGCCCTAGACGTCTATGCAGTAAATGTATACATTCATCATGTGGCTTAACATTGTTATAAACTGAGTCAGTTATCTTCAACTGGTCGTCATGTATCACATATAAATGATTCTCTAAAGTAGCAGTAACACTTTTACCCTCTTTCTCTATTATACAGTTATCTCCCCTAAAGGTTACTACATAACCAAGATTAACCAAAGCCCTTACTGATAACAAATTAAATTTCAGTTTAGGTACATATAACTTAGTTAAATGTTCGTTTATACAAGAACAATATGCAGTACCTTTACCAGAAGCCTTCATCTTCCATCCATTTTCCAATGATACATGTTGCTTTCTTGTAGACATCGTTACAAACCTTTCTATTTTTATGAATGCATTGCTATGCTCCACTATCAACAACCCACAAATCATGGTTTACAGTAGAATTGCTAGACATAGCTAAACTAACATTCTTCTTGGCCTTCTGGTGATTACCAGTATTCTGTCTTTTTCCTTTTTTACAGAATCTTGCTATATGTCCCCTAGCCCCACAAGAAAAATATTTCCTAACAGTATAGGCAGTTGAACACAAATTCTCTTCTTGTGGTTGTTCCTTCCTCAGTTGGTCCCTATCCAGCCGTCTTCTTGCTTCTTCTAACAACCTTCCGGTTATGTCAGTCAATGTTAGTTCATCTTTGGGCAGGACTTCCAGTGAAGATACATAATCATCATAACTTTCATCCAATGAGGAAACAATGATGTAAACTTGATGCAGCCTTTTCATGTAGCTCTTGAAAAGTTCTTTTCATGAAGTTCAAATGAGCTAACATATCTCCACCTTTCAGAAGACGTGCTCTAAACAGTTTATGTGTAAGATGTATGTGTGCACCTACACTGTCACGAACATAAATCCTCTTCAAATTCTCCCAACACTTAGCAGCAGACTCTTATCCACGAATATGGACTAGCTGCTGGTCACTCAGTGTTAGTCCATTTATACAAAGAGCTCGTTCGTTGTTCTGTTTAAAGTCAGCAAGCTTCTTGGCATCGTCCTCATTTGCTGGATCCCAAGCATTTACATCTGGTGGGTCTTCAACTACATTCCATAACCCTTCTCTACGCAGAAGTAGACTGCACTTCATAGACCAGGAAACATAGTTTGTTCCATCCAACCGGGTTATCAGAGATAGACTTGTTGAAGTGTCTTTTTTTTTAAAGTTTTTATTGGTTTTTAAAAGCAAACATAAACGAACAAAACATAAAAACATCAAGCCATGTTCCATATGTATACATACAGTGTGCTGGTTGGTTTACAAATTGTTTTGTGCTTCCATTTCGTAGTCTTCAATTACAATTACATTGCATATAATCTTGTATTTTCAATCAAAAATTAAATACCTTAGTATCATTATTAATCAATCATTTGACTATACTTTTATTCATTCATGTTTTACAAGATAATCATAATTTACTTAGTTTGTTTTATAACAGTTCATATTATCATCCCAAATCTATCCTAAAATCATTTTGTAGATATAGTAAGAAAGAAGTACATTTTTATATATTTATTATTTTCTAAAAGTCTACATATTTCATTACTGTATTTTATTGTCTAACCATTGATAGAATAGATCCCAAATTTTATAAAATTGTTTATCCTCTTGTTCTCTAATTTCAAATGTCAATCTACTCATTTCAGCACATTCCAATATTTTCTTAATGATTTCCTCCTGTGATGGTGTTTTCTCATTTTTCCAGTTTTTGGCAAATACAATCCTAGCCACTGTTAATACATTTACAATCAGGTATTTCAAGTCTTTACTATATATTTCAGGTAAAATTCCCAATAAAAATATCTCTGGTTTCAAGTCTATATGTTTTTTTGTCATTTTTTTCCAACCACATGTGGATTTTAGTCCAGTATTTTTTAGCATCCGCACAAGTCCACCACATATGGTAATATGAGCCAGGTGTCTGATGACATTTCCAACATTTTTCGGATTTATTCTTGAACATTCTTGCTATTCTTGTTGGGGGAAAATGCCACCTGTAAAACATCTTACACAAATTTTCTTTATATGCTGTTGACATTGTCATTTTATAATTTTGAGACGACAATTTTTGCCATTTCTCTAAATCAATCCCATATCCAAAATTCTTCCCCCAAGCAATCATAGTTTCTTTAACTTGTTCTTCTTCTAATTTAATTTCTAATAAATATCCATACAATTTTTTAATCACCTTTTCATCAGTACCTGTCAAAATCAAAATCTAAATCAGTCAATTTATCATAGAAACCTTCCATTTTAGAATCTTTATCATACCTTGAATGTATTTGCGCATATGAAAACCAATTCATCTTTATACCTTGTTCCTCTAGTTTTTGCATAGATTTAAGTTCACCCTTTTCATTCAATATTTCCCCATATCTAACTGTTTGTTCCTTTTTATATATTATAGGATAAGAAAATGCTTCAATAGTTGATAGCCAGACTGGAATTTTCAAATAACATTGTCTTTTAATCTTCTCCCAGTTTAACCACAGAGACTCCCATATATAATGTCTTCTAAAATAGCCCTGTGTTTTAGTTCCTTTATACCATAAAAAAGCATGCCACCCCAACAACAAGTCATGTCCTTCTAATGTCAACAATCTAGTATTTCTTAGTGTTATCCATTCCTTAACCCACATCAGATTTGTAGCTTGATAATACAACTCCCAATTAGGAAAACCAAATCCTCCTCTAATTCTAACATCTTGCAAAAGTTTTAACTTTATTCTCACTTTCCTGCCTTGCCATATATATTTCAACACAATTTTATTTAAATCTTCAAAATAATCTTTTCCAAGCCTAACTGGAATTGTTTGAAACAAATAAAAAATTCTGGGTAATATTCACCTTGATTATTGAAATTCTCCCTATTAATGACAATTGTAAGTTCTCCCATTTCATCAAGTCTAACGCTATCTGTTGTTTAATATAATTAATGAAATCAAAGATAGTGAAATCTTACCAAATGACTGGGCTGACCTCAACCCAATTCAAATAACCTGGAGGGGTAGAAGAAAACCAAAGAAAAGATGGACTTTTAACACTCATTTAATAAAAGAAGAAGAATATACTAATAAACTGAAAGAAGAACTGAACTTCTTCTTAAAGGAAAATAATAATGATCTAACTTTGAAACAAAATATATGGGACACATTAAAGGCATTTATAAGAGGAATAACAATCTCTTACAATGCTATGAGAAATAAAAGAAAGTATGCCCAACAAAGTAACCTACAACAAGAAATTAAGGATTTAGAAACCCAATTACAAAAGAACCCCAAAAACCAAAGAATACAGAACCAGTTAATAACAACTAAACACAAACTTAATTTACTGGAACAAGAAAAATTGGAGATTAGTCTGAAAATGACTAAACAAATCTACTTTGAGCATGCAAACAAGCCAGGGAGATGGTTAGCCCACAAACTTAAGAAAACGAAAGAAAAAAGATTGATACACCAATTAATGGACGAGGGGGGCAATATGCACGAGGAGATAGAGAAGAAAAAAGAGATCACTTTTAATTACTTTGGGAAATTATACAAAAAAGAAGAAGTCTCTGAGGATAAAATAATGAAATACCTGGAGGAAGCGAATGATAAAGCAATTGGAGAGGAAGAGATAGAATTATTAAACCAAAATATAACATGGTCCAAACTGAAGTCAGCAATAGAGAAGCAAAGTAACAATAAAGCACCAGGACTGGACGGGATACCGGTAGAACTTTACAAAATTATCATAGAACAAATTGGACCACTGATGCTGGATGTATTTAATGAGGTACTCTTAGCAGCCAAGATGCCGGACTCGTGGAGGGGAGCCTTAATTTCGCTGATCCCGAAGGAGGACCTAGACCACAGACTTATTAATAATTATAGACCAATTTCGCTCCTGAATGCAGATTACAAATTATTCTCTTCTATAATAGCCAATAGATTAAAACAGGTTTTAAACACTTATATCCATGAAGATCAAAATGGATTTCTCCCATTTCGACAAATTAAGAATAATTTAAGAACAGTGATAGACTGTCGCGTTGAGCGACCGGTCTATTGTTTCGCCTTTCTGGTTGATTGCTGAATTCCTCTCAGAGAATAACCCTCGCCAGGGTGAGATTTAAAGTAGCCCTCGCAAGGGCGAGACAGTGGGACCCTCGCAAGGGTGAATTAGTCCTCGCAAGGACGAAGTTTAAAGTAACCCTCTCAAGGGTGAGAAAATAGCCCTCGCAAGGGCGAGATAGAGTGGGACCCTCGCAAGGGTGAGGCTAGGCAAGACTCTCACAAGAGTGATTGCCAAGCAAGCACAAGAAATAAAACACACAAAACACAAGAGATCTTAAAATGAGGCAACACTGAGCCTGGGGGAGATGGGATTCCCTGGCTGCCCTGGAACAGATGGAAAAATGTCCGGGCTCTCTGCTTCTTCTCCTGCTCCTTTCTTCTGCTTTCCCAGGCTTTTTGCTGTCCTCTTTTATTGTGCTAATTCAAGGGAGGGGGTGAGGGAGGAAATTTACAGGAAGGCAAAGAGATACAAAGTTAATCTTTTCAGACCAGTCTATGTGACATGAGCCACATACTCTATAGCTGCTATAGACAGGCATATCTTATTTGAATACACATTCTTTGTCTCTTTTATTAACTCCCTTCTTGTCAGTGCTTTGCTTTTTAGCAAGATTTCTTCCTGTGGAAAAATACAAGACAGAACCAAGGTAAAATAGTCACAATAGACATTTCAGAATACTATGAAGCCCACCCGGAAAAACAATTTGCATTTATGTTCTTGGATGCTGAAAAAGCATTTGATAATTTAAATTGGCATTTCTTAATTCAAAAAATATATAATATGAATCTTGGCACCAGATTTGAAAATGTCATCACTACAATTTACCACACTCAACAGGCAAACATTCTAATAAATGGGGAACAAACTGGCCCGATAAAAATAGAAAAAGGGGTAAGACAGGGTTGCCCTCTCTCCCCTCTGCTTTTCATATTCGCCCTAGAATCTCTTCTGACGTACATTAGGCAAAATTTGAGAATTAGAGGTTTGAGGATCAAATCAGAAGAATATAAAGTACAGGCTTTTGCTGATGATTTGGTTTTTTTTCTGGAGGAGCCCATAGAAAAAGGACACAACTTATTAGAAGAACTAGAACGATTTGGAGAAGTCGCGGGATTTAAAATAAACAGGGGAAAAACAAAATTAATGACTAAAAATTTAACAGGAGACCAGAATAAAGAGCTAGAGACAACAATGGGAATACAAGTGACAAAAAAAATTAAATACTTAGGAATTTGGCTAACTCCACAAAGCAAATCGTTAAAAGAAAACAATTATGACAAACTTCTCCAACAATCTAAGAAAGACTTAGATTTCTGGAGCAATTTACAACTTTCCTTATTGGGCAGGATTGCTTTGATTAAGATGAATATTCTGCCAAAATTTCTATATTTATTCCAGACAATTCCAATCAAATTAAATAAAAATTTTTTTATGCAACTAAACAAGATAACATTGAATTTCATTTGGCAGGGGAAAAAAGCTAGGATTAACGTAAAAGCCCTACAAGATCTGAAAAGCAGAGGAGGGTTAGCCTTGCCAAACTGGGAAATATATCATACGGCAGCCACCCTACTATGGATAAAGGATTGGGTAAACCTAACCAACAAAAGAACACTAGTATTAGAAGGCCACGATATGCAGAAAGGATGGCATGCCTTTCTGTGGGAATCTGGGAAACCCAGGCAATCATATTTCCATAGGCATCTTATCAGGGACTCTTTATTAACTAATTGGAAAAAAGTACGTAAAAAACTTTATCTAAAAATACCGATTTGGCTATCTCCAATGGAAGCGATAGTACACCCTAATAATTTGGATATAACCAAAATGATTAAGTACGAAAATTTATTAGACCCACAAGGAAAGTTGAAAACACGACAAGAACTACAAGAGCGAGGATTTATAATTGATCAGTGGGTGTACCTTCAAATTCATAGTAAATACAAACAAGACATTAAGGAATTTGGAATCTACAATAAATTACAGACTCTAGACAAAATTCTACTAGGACCAAGTAAAAAAAATATATCTAAATTTTACAAATATTTATTAGAAACAGAACTAGAACAAGAAATTGTCAAGGGAAATATGATTGCGTGGAGCAGAAATGTGGGTAGGAGCATTACCCTAGCAGAATGGGAAAAGATCTGGAACAGGAACATTAAGATCACGAAATCAGCAGCTTATAAAGAAAACTTATATAAAATGTTTTATAGATGGCACCTGCCCCCTTCGAGATTGGCGAAGATGCACCCCAACACGAGCCCCAAGTGTTGGAAGTGTCAATACACAGAAGGTACCTTCTTCCACATGTGGTGGTCATGCAAGGAAACCCAGAAGTACTGGCAAAAAATTAGGCACTGGCTAGAGGAAATAACCATGGAACAAATTGAGTACAAACCAGAGTCCTTTCTTCTAGGAATTTTTGATAAACAAATATCCAAAAAATCGAAGTATATTACAATCCATATCTTAACCGCGGCCAGACTGGCATTTGCCCAGTGCTGGAAACTACCCTCTATCCCCACTGAACTTATGGTTATTCAGAAAATTTTACAATGCGCCGAAATGGACAAACTAACCCAAGCATTAAAAAATAAAGAATCTTCAACCTATTATAGCAATTGGAATCCTTTGTACATTTGGCTTAATCAAAGATAGATCACCTCTAAGAAAACTAAGGCCGAGGCCTCCGAGGCAGAGATAAAGAAAAGCACTGCCGACGATAGTTTGGAAGAAGAAAAGACCTTACAGACAGTCACAAAATATGGTTTTATTATAATTGTTTTCTCTACTTTTGTTTTCCCCACTTTCCCCCCCCCTTCCCCTCCCTTTCCCTCTTTCCTCTCTCAAGCTTTCCTCTCTTTCCCTCTTGGCCTATGCCAAGACCTGTTTGTCTTTTTGTTGTATATAATTTGTAGCTGTGTTGTTGTTTTTTAAAAAGTAAAACTAATAAAGTTTATTTAAAAAAAAAAAAGAAATTCTCCCTATTAGTGACAGTTGTAAATTTTCCCATTTCGCCAGATCTAGCACTATCTGCTGTTTAAGTTTGATATAATTATTCTCTTTTAGTGTACTACATCTTGCTGTCAAATATATCCCCAAGTACTTGATCTTATTCGTGACCTGAATTTTCAATAGGTCTGCCAGTTCTTCCTTTTGTTTTAATAGCATATTCTTTGTCAAGATCTTTGTCTTGTCTTTATTTATTTTCAAACCAGCCACCTTTCCATATGTCTCTATCTTTTCTATCAATTTTGGTGCTGTTTCTAGAGGGTCTTCTAAGATGAAAACCAGATCATCTGCAAATGTTTGCAGCTTAAATTCTTCCTTTTTGATTTTCATTCCTTTTATATTCTTTTCATCTCTAATATTTCTGTTTAGCACTTCCAAAGTTAACACAAACAACAAAGGTGATAGTGGGCACCCTTGTCTTGTTCCTTTTCTTATATTGATAGAGTCTGTCAGTTCTCCCTCTATCATTACCTTTGCCGTTTGCTTATGGTATATGGCTTCTATTGCTTGAATAAATTTTCTAGCAAAGCCCATCTGTTCCAATAGTAATAACATGAATTGCCAATTCACATTATCAAATGTCTTCTGTGCATCTAGAAATATCAGAGCCATTTGTTTTTCAGGATGTGCCTCGTAGTATTCCAAGGTGTCCAAGATTACTCTCATATTATCTTTAATTTGTCTCTTTGGCAGAAATCCATTTTGATCAGGATGAATAAAATTATTTAGATATTTTTTAAGTCTTTCTGCCAATATTGAAGCAAAGCTTTTATAATCTGCATTTAGTAGAGAAATAGGTCTATAGTTCTTAATTTGTAATGAATCGGCCTCCTCTTTTGGAATAAGTGTAATATAGGCTTCTGACCATGATTTAGGTATCAACTTCTTTAACATAACTTCATTCATAACTTCTAGCAATGGAAGATTCAACGATTCTTGTAATGTTTTGTAAAATTCTGCCGGAAGTCCATCTGGGCCTGGTGCCTTTCCATTATTTGGCTTCTTGAGTGCTTCAGTTAACTCCATCATCATTATATTGCTTTCTAACATTGTTTCAATCTCTTTAGGTATCTGAGGTAAATTAGCATTCTGTAAGTACTGTTTAACTCTTTCCTCATCAATATTCTCTTGCATATACAGTTTCCCATAGAAGTCTCAAATGATTTCCTTCTTCTCTTTACTACCATAGCAAACTTGGCCTTGGTCATCTGTTAATTGCAATATTTTTCTTGATTCTTTCTCCTTTCTCAATTTGTATGCTAACCATCTACCTGGTTTGTTTGCATCTTCAAAATAGTTCTGTTTAGCACCTCTAATTTTCTGTGCTAATTCTTCTTTTTCTATTTGACCCATTTTATGTTTTAACTATATCCATTTTTAGCTTGATGTCCTTTTTCTGTGGCATTTTCTGTAGCTCTTTTTCAAGTCTTTTATACTCATCCTCTAAGGCCTTAGAGGCTAATCTTTTCATGGTATTTCTTTTCCTTGTATAGTCTATTATCAAGCCTCTAACATATGCCTTCATTGTATCCCATACATTCTGAATTGATGTATCTTCCTTTTTGTTTTCTCTAAAGAAAAAAGCCAATTCTTTCTCCATCCACCTTGTGAAGTCTTTTTCCTTTAAAATAGTATTATTTAACATCCATCTAGATCTTCTTTTTTGTCCTTTCCATTTAATTGTCATTGGATTGTGATCTGCCCAAGTACTTGTTTCAATATTTATTTCTTGCATATTAGTTATTAATTCTGTTGAATCCATATCATATCTATTCTGGACCATGATAAGTGTCTATTTGAATAGAAGGTGTATTGT
>NW_020769786.1:5830-60259 GCF_900518735.1 Pseudonaja textilis | reverse complement strand
GGATACATATAAGAAAAATAAAAGAAACAATAGGACAGGGACAGTAGGCACGTTGGTGCACTTATTCATGCCCCCTACAGGGAAAGGGGTAAGGTCACTAGTAGAAAGTCTAAGATTAAAGATTTTGGGGTTTGGGGAAGAAATCACAGAGTCAGATAGAGTATTCCAGACATTGACCGCTCTGTTGCTGAATTCATATTTCCTGCAATCAAGTTTGGTGCAATTAACCTTGAGTTTGTATCTATTGTTTGCTCTTGTATTGTTATGGTTGAAGCTGAAGTATTCATTGACAGGTAAGACATTGCAATGTATGATTTTATATATTATATTGGATTGAAGGTGGAATAGTTCTAGGTTTTCTAGGTCTAGAATTTCAAGTCTGGAGGCATAAGGTATTCTGCAATGAGTAGAGGAATGGAGAACTCTTGTGAAATATTTCTGGACTTTCTTAACTGTATTAATATTAGATACATAATATGGGTTCCAGACTGATGAGCTGTATTCGACTATTGGTCTAGCAAATGTTTTGTATGCTCTAGTTAGTGTAATATTACAGAGAAAAAGCTACATAAGATTGGGTTAACAACTCTTAATGCCTTTTTGACTATGTAGTTACACTAAGATCATTTGAGAGGATTACTCCAAGGTCCCTGACCAAGTTTTGTCATCAACAATGTCTTGACTATTCAGCTTGTATTTTATTTTCTGATTTTTTTTGCCAATATTAAGACAGAGCATTTATTTGTTGAGATTTGAAGCTGCCATTTGTTTGACCATTTTGATACATAGTTGAGGTCTTTTTGAAGGGTAGCAATATTGTCTGTGGTGTTGAATAGCTTTACATCATCAGCAAAGAGAACCCAATTGCTCTTAATATGAACACAGAGGTCATTTATGTAGAGTATGAAGAGAGTTGGTCCTAGAACACTGCCTTGGGGGACACCACTATTGATAGGTACAGGGTTTGATAGGACACTCCCAATTTTGACCATTTGTTGTCTGTTTGACAGGAATGCTTCTATCCAGTTATGCAGTTGTCCAGAGATACCGTAAGATTTTAGTTTTAGGAGTAGTTTGTTGTGTACCACTGAATCGAAGTCTTTACAGAAGTCTATGGAGACTGCATCTATTGCTTTGCCCTGATTGAGTTGTGTAGTCCATATATTTTTGCAGTGTAAGAGTTGTAGATTGCAGGATAATTTTATTCTGGAAACCAAATTGTTTATTACAGAGTAGATTGTTTGTCTCTAAGTGGAGGATAATGGATTGGTTAATAATTGATTCCATGACTTTACAGGTGACGCAGCATAAAGGGATTGGTCTGTAATTTTCAACTAGGCTGGGGTCTCCCTTTTTGAAGATGGGGATGACTATGGCTTGTGACCACAGTTTTGGCAAGTAGCTGGTCCTGAAAGATTTTTCAAAGATTATGCTTAGAGGTTCTGCTATGGCAGTGGATAGCTTTTTTAAGAAGTAGGCACATATTCCATCCGGTCCAATAGATAGAGATGGTTTTAGATTGTTTAGTGCTTTTTCAACGTTGTCTTCTGTAAAATTGATATGTATTAGATCATTGTAGTTGTCTGTGGTTTGACTAGGAAGTACTGGGCTTGATCCATTGCTGTTTGCAAATACTGAGCCAAAGAATGTGTTAAAGATGTTGGCTTTAATAGTGTCATTGTTGCAGTCTTTGCCATTAGGTCCTTTCAGGGGTGGGATGGACCCTGAGTCCTTTAGTTTGTTGTTTACAAAGTTGTAGAAAACATGGGTGGAATTGGTGAGTAGAAGGTTTTCCTCTTGTTTAATGTGATAATTGGTGCATTCAGTCTCAGATAGGAAAAAGAAAAAGCTTAATAGACACAATGGAACAACTATTTCTGATGAAATAAAGTTCCATTACAGCTAGGATTTGCAAGGGATTGGACTAAATATTGTTCATTCAAAACATTTTAAGAAGCTAAGAGGTAAGCCTGACAGCCAACAGATTCACTGAGATGGAATTGTCATCTATTATATTTTGTCTCCACAGCTAAATGTTTATAATCTGAATAGATTAATAGATATAAATGTTTATAATATGAATAAATAAACTTGGTGAATATTATGGCTTGGTGACATAGTAGCAGTGTTCCAATATCTAAGGGTCTGCCACAAAGAAGTTGGGTTCAACCTATTATCCAAAGCACCTGAAGTCAAGACAAGAAAGTATGGATGGAAATTAATCAAAGAAAGAAGCAATCTAGAACTAAGGAGAATTTTTCTGATAGTGAGAACAATTAAACAGTAGAATGACTTGCTTCCAGAAGTTGTGGGATTACAAGATCTAATTATTAATAAGGCAATTTTCTCATTGCAGAGTAATAACTCAGAACTACCAGCATATTCTAGCCTTGCAATTTGCTATAGAGACAATTAATAAAAGCCCAAGAATTTTACACAATGTCACACTGGGATTCCATGTGTTGAACAGCAATTTCCAACCAAATTGGACTCTCTGTGTCTCACTGGAACTTCTTTCTACACAAGACAAGTTTATCCCCAACAACAAGTGTGATGTGCAGGCTAAAATAGCAGTGATTATTGGAGAACCTAATCCTGATGTGTGTCTCTTCATGGCAACCATCTTGGGCATCTATAAGATTCCACAGGTGAGTTGTCCTCATCCAATACAGTTAAGCAAGCAATACTCTATAATGCCTTAATATCTTTAAGGAAGTAGGATGGACCTTAAAATGTTGTTTCAACACCAAATCCTATTCAGGAAAATCCCTCTTTATTACTAATATTGGCTTATGACTCAAAATGATCATTCAATGAATCATGCTTCTCCTTAGCAATAGATGTATGACAAAGAGCTGAGTAATCCATATTTCATATATCACAGAGATCCCATTCTCTATTCATGTAACTTAAATTGAAGAGCAAATTGAGTGTATAGTCCCTTGGAGACTTTACACTCCAAACCTTTAAACAATTGCAAAAAATTAAGGAAAATATTATTCATTTATTTATTAAACTTACATACTCAGTGGTACAATGGTTAGAGTGCTGTACTACAGTGGTTAGAGTGCTGTAAGTTTATTTGTTAAATTACATAGAGACTCAGTGGTGCAGTGGTTAGAGTGCTGTACTACATTCTACTAACTATCAGCTGCCTACAATATGGCAGTTCAAATCCCACCAAGTTCAAGGTTGACTCAGCCTTCCATCCTCCCAAGGTGGGTAAAATGAGGGCCCAGATAGTTGGGGGCAATATGCTGACTCTGTAAAACCACTTAGAGAGGGCTGTAAAGCACTATAAAGTGGTATATAAGTCTATTATATAGTGCTATTGCTATTGCTGTCTATATTGCTGTTTGGGGTGACCCTAAGCATCTTACAATGTAATATTAAATAGAGATGTATAAACCAATATAAATTGAAAACCATTTAAAATTATAAACACTTAACAATTACAAAGTGGTGTTACATGTGCTCTAGAGGCTTCCAAGACTGTTTGCACTGTTGCATTCTGAATCAATTGTAGTTTCCAAATACTCTTTAAGGGTAGCCCTAAGTACAGTTTGTTGCAGTAATCAGAATTACACCATGTAATCTGTAGGTATGTTTTATGAACAAATCAGCCAGCTGCCTTGCTGTTGGTAAACCTTTACAGGGAATAAAATGAGCCTGTTTTGAGAATAAATCAATTACTGTCCAGATAACAGTATATCCTCAATTATCTGGTAAGTCGACTATAAAATCCACCCCAATACCCTGCTTGTAGGCTCTGCCACAGTTTAAATTAAGCCAGAAGATTTACCAATACAGATTTTAGTGGTTGCAGAAATGGGACACCCCCTCACATATTGTTCAATGTCTTTTCTCATGGATGGCCACCAAAATTGTCTTTTAGTTAAATGTAACCTCTTCAGAAAACCATGATGCCCAGCTTGTTTGGCATCATAGCAACAGTTTAAGATAATACATTGTAATGCTTCTGGAACATATACTTCAGTACCTCTCCAAGCCACCTCATCTGTCATATCAACCTGATCTTTATGTAACAACAACCAGGGATCTTTCTGTAATTTGATTGGGAAATTTGATGTCAGAATATTTGTGGTTAATGAATTTATTCGATGCATAGATGGAATAAGTGGTTGTACCACTTCTTTCAGCTGACTTTTAAACTGTGGTAATCATGACAGGGCATCAGCCATAAAATTTCTTCCAGCTGGAACAGATTTCAGAATAAAATTAAAGCATCTGAAATATAATGCCCATCTAACCCATTTTGGGGATAACTGTCTTGGATTCTGAAGAGCTTCCAGATTTTTGTGGTCTGTCCATACTTCAAAAGGGTGTAACCCACCATCCAAAAGATGTTTTCAGGTAAGTAGAGCCTACCTAACACCAAATGCTTATTTCTCCAGATGGTCCAATTTCATTCATTTGCACTGAGTTTTCGGGAGGTATATGCACATGGCTATAAACATCCCTCCCTACTCTTTTGTAGTAACATGGCTCCTATTGCTATGTCACTTGCATCAGCTTGAATAATAAACAGATGATTGGTAACTGGATTTTTTTTAACCAGTTCTTTAGCAAACATGTTCTTTAGCCTATTAAATGCTTTTTGACATTCGTCTGTCCAAGGTAATATCTTTGAAGTTTTAGTTTGTTCATATTTGACATTCTTAGTTTTCAACAAATCAGTCAATGGGAGTGCAATATCAGCAAATTTTGGAATAAATTGGTGATAGAAATTGGCAAAGCCCAGAAAACTTTGCAGTGGTTTCCTAATAATAGGTGTTTGCCATTCCAACACTATACATACTTTATTCAGATCCATTTCAATTCCATTCTCCAAAATCCAATAGCTGAGATAATCTAACTTTGTTGAATGAAATTCACATTTGGAAAGCTTCCCATAGAGCTGTGCATCCAATAATTTCTTTAATACCTGTCTCATGAGTTTTACATGCTCTTCCTTGGTGTTTGAATATATCAAAATATCATCTAAATATACCAATACTCCTCTATAGAAATACTTATGTAACACCTCTTTTATAAGCTGCATGAATACAGCTGGAGCTCCTTGCAAACCAAATGCCATGACGTTGAAACGATAACTGCCCAATGGATAGTTAAAAGTAGGTTTCCATTCATCTCTTTCACAAATACGTACTTGATAGTACACTTCTCGCAAATTGAGCTTAGTAAAAATGTGTCCTTGGGATAAAGTGGCCAATAGGTCTTTTATTAATGGTAGTGGGTATAAAGGTTCAATGCATATCATGTTAAGACCCTGGAAGTCCATACACAAATGCAGCCTCCATCCTTCTTTTCTCTAAATAATACAGTAGCAGCTATATGGGATCTTCCGAATGTAATAAATCCTATTTTAAGATTTTTGTTGAAGTATGACTGCATTTCTTCCATTTCCTTAGGAGTCATAGAATACATGTGTGGTTTGGGCAACTGTGCTTCCAGAACTAGTTCAACTGCACAATCAGTTGCTCTATGGGGTGGTAGACAATCAGTTCCTTCCTCATTAAACACCTCCACTAGATCTTAGTACTCCATTGGATAACGCCTGTCCAAGGTGTCTTCATTCATAAGTGTCTTAGCATCTGCATCTCTAAGCATATTAGTGGAACTGTTGGGCCAATCATCCAATGGGGGCAGAGTATATGGTCCTACGGCCAATTGGATTTTCCAAAAACCATCTTCCCATCGAATAGTTGGTTGCCACTTATCTAACCATGCCAGGCACAATATCAAAGGCTCAGTCATATGGGACACCACCACAAATGATATCCACTCCCAATGTTCTCCCATCACCATTTTAACATATTCTGTTCAATATGTGTCTGGCACCCCTCCCAATACAGACCCATCCACCTGCTCAAACATAATAGGATTAGTCAATTTTATCACCCTTAAGCCCAATTTGTTTACCATTTCTTGGGTGATAAGACACCGGGTATACCCAGAATGAATTAGTGCCCCTACTCCAGTCCCTTGATTGGTATGCATATTCCACAGTGTAACATGAATTATAAATGGATGAATAGGCATACTTACCATTGGGTCATCTGTACCCACATCTTCTATTTCATATTTGGTTCTCTCAGCTATTGGACATTCTATTCTTTCTTCCAAATCTTCTCTACTGGAATCCTTGACTGCTAATCTCTGTGATTGTTCTGGAACTGATTGTTCTGGACCTGATCTTCGAACTTGATTTACTAGTATTAAGTGAAGGCAAGTCTTGAAACAAATGTGGTATTGACAATGGTGGTATTGGACAATTTATGGCCCTATGTACTGGCTGGAATGGAAACATCTTCTTTCTACTAGGTTTGCTCAACCTAACCTCCTTCTGATGTTTAGAAGCTTTCGGTTGTACTGCTAATGGAGCAGGACCTGGCCTTAACTATCCTTCATTCCTTTCATCTTCCTTCTCCAAATGGGCTTTGCTGGCTTCCTTTTTTGCTTCCTCGGCTACTTCCATATCTTCTTCCGCTGACAAACCTTCTCCTAACAAACTAGGCTCCTTCCCCTCTGCCATAATCTCCACTCTTTAACACTTTACTCCACACAGACAATGCAAACAAAACAAAATAAAAAATTTTTTATGCAACACTGACTTTCTGTCACAACCTGTCAGACACTGGACACATTTTCCATAAATCACGGTACTCACAAATAGTAGAACACAATGACAAGGTTTAATGTAAGATTTCCATATGGCATTCAGTAGTAACAGTAACAAGGATCTGTTTAAAGTCTGCATTGAGAGCAATTGCCTCTCCACACTGACTTTATACCCTCCCTCCAATTAACACATAATAATAGTACCACACCCTTTAGCTACACCCATGCACCTCTACCCCATACCTAAATGTTCTAGTTAATCCATCCCTTAACCTTTTGCAGCAAAGTAATATACAAACAATTTCCTGGACTGCTTGCAGCAGCTGGTGTAATTGCAAATAATCTTTCCCCCCACCAGCCGACTCCAGGGTGGAATGCGGAAGCTATTGACACAACCGATATGCTGCCTCCATGCCACATAGCAGGATGCCATCATGCAGGAGTGGACCATGCCCCAGAATGAAGTGCTGTGGAAATAAATCACCACCGTGGCAGTCATAGTCCCATTGTCAGCACGGAGTGCTGCTGGCATAGAGCGCTGAGCCATTGACACATTGTCGGGACTGGAACGGGCCCAACATCTACTTTCCCAAAGGTAACATAAACTATTATTTCTCTTTCTGCTATTTTATCAAATTCTGTTATTTTGTCTCCTTATCTGATCTTTGTTGTTCATATCAGGCCTCAAAATTATGATATAACATTTGGAGGAAAATATGCAAATCAGTAATCCAGCACTAGAGGCTATAATGGAGAAGATCTCCACAGCAAGCATTTTTTTTTTTTTTTTTGGTGCTCAGATATGTTGGAACAAAGGATAACCACACACTGCAGAAGATCAACATGCTGAAGATTATAAATTTGGCTTCATTAAAGGTGTCAGGCAATTTCCTTGCTAGGAAAGCCACTGTGAAACTAACAAAAGCAAGGAAGCCCAAAAAACCTAAGACACAGTAGAAAAAGAAGTTGGATCACTCGTTATACACTAGATCTATTTCTTTTGTCATTTAATTCATGTTAGCATCTGGGAATGGGGGAGAGCTTGTCAGCCATGTAGCACAAATGATTTCTTGAATAAATGAGCAGTCTAACACTATGAACATTGCTAATTCCCCCACACCCCACACTCATTTGGTCATCATGGATCCTGGTTTGGTGGCTATGAAAGCTAGAACCACTATGGGGGCTTTGTTCAAAATACAAGAAATAGCCACTGAGAAGATGATGCCAAAGGCAGTTTGGTGGAAAACATATGTCACTTTGTTGGGTTGCCCAATGAATAGAAAAACAGAAAGAAATGATAACAAAGAACCATAAGAAGAACATATGTGAGATCCCTGTTGTTGGCTTTGACAATGGAAGTGTCCTGATGCTTAGTAAAGATCCAGAAGACATCAACTGTAACCAAAGAAAAGAAAAGAGCTAAGCTGATGAA
The DNA here is from genome assembly GCF_900518735.1 of Pseudonaja textilis. The sequence continues at coordinate 52,182 of NW_020769786.1, read as the reverse complement.
AATGTTTCCCAAGGTTTCTTTATACTTCAAGAATGTTATAACTTTGGGAAGGCATATATCATATGTCACTGGAGTACTAATTTTCTGCACACTGAAAGCAGTCATCCTGGTCTTGAAAATAAAATAGTACTCCATAAATTACATAATAATAATCAGATTTCAATAATACAATGTTCCAAAAATGTTTTTAATATCTGAAAATCAAATGCATTGGCACAGTTGCCATAACTTCATCATTGCAAACTTATTTGTTCAGGGAGGTACTATTTATAATCAAAATCTAGTTGATTTGTATTAATTTGTATCCATGTTCCATTAGATCAATTTGTTATGTGGACTACTTAATTTTCTTCACAATTTTCTAAACATTTTTGGGCACATTCTTTACTCATAGATTGATATAAACATATTTTAAGTGGGAAAAATGAAATTATATGTTACCCTCCTGGTTAGAAATTTTGCTTTGTAGACACTTACGGCAATTATAGCAGCAAAATTGCTTCCCTTCTATCTTGTTCTTACTGTAACCTAAATGGCACTTCCAATTACACAGAGAAAGTGGCTGGGCCTTCTCAAAAAAGAAAGAATAGAATTGTTTGCTTTGACAAAGTTTGTATCTGGTACCAATATATTAGGAACTGTCTATCTAATCTGCTTCCCTACTACCATATGCTTTTATGAAATATGCTTTTATTAAAAAGCAAAACTCAGACTTTTAATGCAAAATAATGTAATTTACATGAGGGGAAAAATAGGATTTTTTAAAATAACTGAGTAAAAATCTAAAGTCACTTTGTTATATATTTTTCTTTATTTTTCTATTTCTTTTTACATTTTGTTTACATTTTTTTCTCTATATGTTTTGCTTTTTTTTTTAATCCTATCTATATTATTTTATCTTTTATTTCTGAATATTTTAATAAAAAATCATATAGATTTTAAAATAACATTTCAAATTTCAATTGATGTCTTTGAGAGGTTACTCCTTTCTGTATTCAGTGCAAACTGGCTGAAGTTTTTTCTTCCTTCTTTGGTATTTTCTATGAAAATCCCTTTTTGTATAGGGAGTTCCAATATAACATTTGGCAAACAGAACTTGCAATAGTGGAGCAACAGGCAGGAAAAAGAAGGGAAAACAACAAAAATATTGATGAATGCTTGCAGGGGGGAGATGAGTGTTTTTGTTTCAAATGGTGGATAGATATAACTGCGTAGTCAGAATTGCTGGAGTCAAAGTTTAGTATTTTATTTGTTGGCATTCTTCCCATGGACTCTCCTCGGTTATCTTCCTGGAATGTATGATTTATTATCTTGGCTTGCTTCAGAACTCTCATCAATGTGTTTGTTTTGGTTTTCTTTTTGCCTCATTATTTACTTTTGTGACTTTAAACTGTGCCTAATAAAACAGTGAAGTTCACTTGAAGGCATTACTGGACTTTAATGCATGTTTTGGGTTATTTTGAGAGACTACAGGTCATCACTTTTTGACTACAGCCACCCCTTCAACTTATTTTTGCTTTTTGTGGGGTGGCCATAGATCAGCTCAGAGCAGAGATTACCCAGTTAAGCCAGCAAGTGGCTCTTTTGACTGCACAGGTGGCACAAATGCAAGCTGCCCAGCCACGCCAAAAATGCCCAGTGCCAGTGCCAGATAAATTTAATGGTTCGCTGGCCCAATTTCCAGAATTTTTTGGGCAGTGCCAGCTTTACATGAGCCTTTGGCCTGAGGACTTTCCCACTGACTGGGATAAAGTGGGTTTTTTGATTAGTTTGTTGTCAGGCTCTGCAGCATGTTGGGCGATGCCTCTGTTGACCCAGCCCAACCAGGTGTTGGACAATTACGCCGAGTTTTGCCATCAGTTTCAGGCCATGTTTGAGGATGCTGTTCAAAACCAAACAGCAAGCAGACGTTTGAGAGAGTTGAAGCAGGGGCATGGCACACTCATGGATTATATTGCTAGTTTTCAGGTGGTTGCTCAGGATGTACAATGGAATGAGGCAGCACTATTAGACCAGTTCCAGGAGGGTTTGTCATCAGAGCTCCTGGGTGAGTTGGTGCACACTGAATGCCCTCACACCCTTCAGGAGCTCATGCATCTGTGTCTTTGTATCAATGCTAGACTTCAGCAGCGATGGGTGCGATGTTGGACAGAGACCGTATCTGTTTCCAGCAAGATGGCACTCTTGGTGGAAGTGACTTTGGAGGAACCCATGTAGTTTGGGGCTGGCCACACTCACCTGATTCAAGTAGAAAAGGATAGACATCGTTGTGATTGTTTATGCCTCTACTGTGGCAATTGAGGCCATTTTGCAGCCAAGTGTCCTGTTAAGACATCCACAGCAGTGATGCCTGCGGTGGCAGGAAATGAGCATCGCTCGGCCTATGGGGGTCTGTAGGTCAGGGTGTAAAGTCCTTAGGCCTGCCATCTGCACCTCGCCACCTTTGACATCTCCACCACAATTGTTATTGGTGGAGCATCTTGTGCTGACAGCAAGTGTGTTCATGACTGGTGTGGGAGCAGTGGAGATTCAAGCTTTGGTCGACTCAGGGGCCACATCCAATTTCATGGATGCTCATTTTTAGAGCAGTGGTTCATTCCTCAGCAACAGATGCCCCTGCCGGTAATGGTAGAGACAATTGATGGCCAGCCCCTTTGTTCGGGATCTGTGGTTGCTGCAACCAAACCCTTTTGCATGTGTATTGGGCAGCATGTTCAGAAAACCGTGTTCTATGTTACCACATTGCCTCATTTTTGCAGTGGTGCTAGATTTGGAGTGGTTACAGGCCCAAGATCCACAGATTGTCTGGTCATCTGGAGCTGTGCAGTTCCTTGATAGGAAGTGTGCCAACCATTGCTCGTGCTCCTGTGTAGGGAGTGTGACTATGCCCATGGACCTGGATCTACTTGCAGAGTTGGTGGACTTTGCTGATGTGTTTGAGGAGAAGGAGGCATTGGGCGTATGACTGTCCAATCAACTTGTTGCCCGATGCAAAATTGCCAGTGGGTCGGATATATTCCCTGTTGGAACCAGAGTTGGCCCTGTTGCTGGATTTTATTGACAAGAACTTCGAGAAAGGGTTTATATGGCCTTCTACCTCTCCATTGGCTGCACTGGTGCTTTTTGTAAAAAAGAAATTGGGGAGCTACGTTTGTGTTGTGATTACCGCAAGTTGAATGCAATCACAGTGAGGAATCAGTACCTGCTTCCTCTCATCCCTGAACTGATTGAGTGGTTTTGTCAAGCTAAGATTTTTATGAAGTTGGACTTGAGTGGGGCCTACAATCTGGTTTGCATTCGTGCAGGGGACGAGTGGAAAACAGCTTTCCGGATGAGGTACGAGCATTTTGAGTATACCGTGATGCCTTTTGGATTAACCAATGCCCCAGCTGTGTTCATGCATTTCATGCATGATGTTTTCCGTGACTTGTTGGATCAATTCATGGTCATTTATTTAGATGACATTTTAATTTACTCACACTCCCTGCAGGAACACTGGCAACATTTGTGGCTGGTGTTGTAACATTTGCATGATAACCACCTGTTTGCTAAATGTGAGAAGTGTCAGTTTGCACAAACCATGATTGACTTCTTGGGACATCGTATTTCACCTGCTGGGGTGGAAATGGACCTGGAAAAAATACAATGGTTGCAGGCACTGGAACCTCCACAGTGGGTTAAGGATGTGCAAGGACTGTTGGGGTTTGCGAACTACTACTGCACATTTATTCCCTGTTTTGCTGCCTTGACTGCTCCCTTTTCTAATTTGCACAAGAAGGGAGAGAAGTTCCATTGGGGTGCTGAGGAGCAGGCAGTTTTCAAGCTGAGCCTTTGCTTCTGAGCCTATCCTCAAACCAGGCCAGTCATTTGTGGTGGAAACAGATGTTTCTGATGTGGCTGTAGGTGTGATGCTCCTCCAGGCCTATGCTCCCACAGGCACCTTGTTCCCGTGCACTTATTATTCCCAGAAGTTGCTGGCTCCAGAGTGCAACTATACAATTTGGGACAAGGAGCTATTGGCGGTTAAGGTCACTTTTGAGACATGGCGGCACTACATGGAGGGGGTTTGTCACCAAATCGGGGTTTGGATGGATCATCACAATTTGGAACACCTATGTACAGCTTGGACATTGAACCAGTGTCAGGTGAGATGGTCCTTATTCTTTGCTTGATTTGATTTCCGGGTGACCTATGTTCCGAGTGGAAGGAATCAACGCACCGATGCCCTACCTCGGAAGCCTGAGTATACCCAAAGGGAGGATAAAATCTTGCCCTGGACAATGATTCTGTTGTAGCAGTTTGTGGCCACCGAGGAACCTGTGGACCTCTGAGTGAGAACACAGAGGCGCAGAGGCAGGACCCATTTGTGGCAGCTCAACATCAAGAATTGGATGAGAATGGGAGACAAGAGACTCCTTGGGTGTATATTGGGGACCTGTTGTGGTTCTGTGATTGCATTTATGTGTCTGGAGGTCCTCTTCATGGCCTTATCCTATGTCAGTGTCATGATAGTCCAGCGGCAGGACACTTTGGGGTGTTCAAAACACTGAACCTCATCTCTAGGACATTTTGGTGGCCAAGATTTAAACATGATGTGTCGGGATATGTGACATCCTGTGGGATATGTCACCAAGCCAAGTATGTTCCTGGTGAGCCCCCTGGTCTATTGCAGCCCTTGCCTGTGCCAGAATGGGGGGGGGGGTTTCATTGGATTTCATCATTGAGTTACCACCATCGAATGGTGCCACAATCATTTTGATGCTGATGATGTTTTCCGGTTGCATGGGTTACCAGACTGCATGGTATCAGTTCAGGGGGTACAATTTAGGTTTCTGGCAGACACTACTCACAAAACTGCAGGTTGAGGTGTGTCTGTTATCTGATGGGGGGACAGAGAGAGTTAATGCTATTTTGGAGCAGTAACTCCACTGCTTCAGCAATACTCAACAAGACAATTGGGTGGAAGTGCTGCTGGTGGCAGAATTTGCTTATAACAATGCTCAACATACATCCATACATCTCATACATCTTTCTTTGCTAACTATGGGTTTCATCCATGACTTTTCCCTTTAGCCCTGTCTGATCCCCCAGTTCCTGCAGTGGATACGTTCTTGCAGGAGTTAAAAGCCATGCACCACATGGTCTGCGATCAACTAGAGATAGCCAAGGAGGACCATAAATGGTTTGCAGACTGACATTGTCATGATGTTCTGCCTTTAGCAGTAGGTGATTGGGTTTGGCTCTGTACTTGATACTTACCAATGACGTGATCATTGAAAAAGCTCGATCACTGTTACTTGGGACCTTTTCCTGTCGAGGCGGTGATCAATCCTGTGACTTATCATCTCTCCCTGCCACAGACCATGCATATCCATCCTGTTTTTCATCATTCCCTGTTAGTCCCTGCTTCAGCTGACAGTCTGCATAGACTGGCTTCATCACAGCCAGCCCCAGTAGCCCCTCTGGGAGAGGAGTAGTACAAAGTGGATAGCATCTGAGATTCATGCCAGTCGCGAGGCCGATTTCAGTATTTGGTGGCATGGAAAAGTTATGGACCAGAGGACTTCACCTGGGTCAATGCCACTGATGTCCATGCCCCTTGTTTGGTCCAGGACTTTCATGCTCGGTTTCCTCAACGTCCTCATCCACCTGGTCCCAGGGGAGGGGGCCCTGTGGGGGGGATAGTCTCATGCCCCTGGAGGATACTGATTCTTAGGAAGAAGAGGAACAGCCAACAGCGTGTGGGAGTGTGGCTCCAGCAGTGGTAGAGGAGGCTGGGGAAGGGCAGAGGCCGGCTGAGCAATCAGAGGAGGATCCAGGCCCATCCCCTCTCCATCCTATGTTACACAGGGAGGAGAGGATCAGGAAAAAGTGAGGTCTACTCAGGAGGAGATTACCATGATCCTCCTTGTGGCTTGCAGCTGGAAGCTATGTATATAAGTTTGAAACTGCATAGTCAGAATTGCTGGAGTCAAAGTTTAGTATTTTCTTTGAAAGAGGTTTTTCTTTGCTGGCATTCTTCCCATGGACTCTCCTCAGTTATCTTCCTGGAAGGTATCATTAATTATCTTGGCTTGCTTTGGAACTCTTGTCAATGTGGTTTGTTTTGGTTTTCTTTTTGCCTCATTATTTAATTTTGTGATTTTAAACTATGCCTAATAAAACAGTGATGTTCAGTTGAAGGCATTACTGGACTTTAATGTATGTTTTGGGTTTTGGGTTATTTTGAGAGACTACGGGTCATCACAGAAAGTAAAATAGAAGCCTTAAATTATTGACCACAAGAAAAAAGTTTATGTTGCAACTTAAGAGAGGTTTTTAAATTTCCTGAATTTGTAATAGATATTAAAGATTTTTTCCACCATGTTTTTAATGCTTCACATACAATTCTGAGAAATGTTATTCTTCCAGACAATCAATAACAGTCTGTCACAGGTGTGAACAACTTGAGATAGTATGACTATGCATGGCTTCTGGGCTAGTGCATGAACAGAACAAAAAAAAAATCATTTGGTTGCAACTAAGAACAGAGTTGTTTGTAAAATCTCTTCATCTTGCATCTTCATCTGTATCTCTTCATCTTGTAGGGTTTGAGAGAAAAGTTCTGTTGAAGTTCCCATTTGAAAAAGAATTCCATCTATTGGGGCTCTGGATTACAGCCTTCTCTATCATGGTGCACTCCTGTGGAACATCTAGACTTCTAAACTGGAGTTTAGAAGAGAGCATTTTATCAGGGTTTTATGGTGTCTATAGCCATGTCCCTGTCCCTATCCCTATTTCTATTTTTATCATCTCACACTATTTCTATCTACTATCTATCTATCTATCTATCTATCTATCTATCTATCTATCTATCTATCTATCTATCTATCTATCTATCTATCTAGCTGTCTGTCTGTCCGTCCATCCATCCATCCATCCATCCATCCATCCATCCATCCATCCATCCATCCATCCATCCATCCATCCATCTATCTATCTATCTATCTATCTATCTATCTATCTATCTATCTATCTATCTAATCAATCTATCTATCATCTATCTTATTCTTGCAAATGTTGGAATGTTTCTCACCAAAAAAGAGCCTTTCTTTCAGGTGATGCTAAGCCATGAAAGGATTTGCATGTTACAAAAACAGTGCTTTTAGTTGTACCCAAAACTGAATTGATAATCAATATAAGTGCTGTCAAATTGCCATTACAACATCATAACATTAGAATTCCATTATCTACAACATTTTGGTGTAACATTTTAGGTGTAACTTTAAAGTAGTCTTTAAATGCTGTCCCATGTCAAATGTACAGAATTGTGTGTGTACCTAGCTTCACCGGCATCAGATAAAGAAACAATTGGTGCAACAGCCAGAATTGGTGTCTTCTAGTCATGTCTTCCACCTACATTTCAAGTAGCAACTGTGAATCCAGAATGAATCTCAAATGGCAAATCTGTTCTTTCCTTACCCATCCAGAGACACTAGTGGCATTGATGGAGAATCTCAATGTAGAAATATAAAATCTATCTTCTTCAACTTCTGTTCTCTCTAGTCTTGACCCTTACAAGCATCAGTGTTCTATATGACAGAACACTGATAGCTTCTCCCTTAAAGCCTATAAGATGGTATAAAATTGGGTATCATCAGCAACTCAAATATTAAATGATATCTCCTGGAGGGTTCATATAGTTGAAAAAGAATAGGGGGAAAATGATCAATTCCTCTAATAAGCCAGGAACCACCAAGCAGTCCTTTTATCCTCCACTACAACAGACTAGAATCATTCACTAAGAAAGGAACAAAACACCATTAAACAGTCCATCTTTTCTCACAGTGGTCAAAGAAGACAGTTCTTTCTTTTAAAGAAAGAATTGGGCACTAAATCCATGCAGGACCTGACAAAGGTCCTTCAGTAGAGCAGCCAATGATTTAGGCTAAATATGGACTATTACTTGGTTGAAAACCATCTAGATAATCAATGTCTTTGTGGGTGCTACAATGGTCTCAACAATTTTTCCCCGAAAAGGAAAAGGTCAAAAATTGGCTGGTTTACATCTTTTTAGGGTACAACAAATGATTTCTTCATCTATCAAAGTGCCTCATGGAAATTCTTAATGCCATTTATCTTTCTTAAATTTGCTTCATTAATCATTCTTTGCAGTATCTTCATATAAAATAGAGGTTTTCAAACTTGACAGTTTTGAGACTTGTGGACTTCAACTCCCAGAATTCCTCCTTGTTGCCTATTTCAATGATATCATTATCTCTGCCAACAACTACAATGAACTTATCATACATCTAAGGAAAGTACTATCTTGTTTCCAAAAACCTGGGTTAAAACTAAAAAGAAGTACATGTAAATTTGCCGTCCCTCAGACAAATTTCCTAGGGTACTGCATTGACATTACCAGAATCCACTCCATTGAATCAAAGGTTAGAGCTGTTAAAGAAGCCCCAACAACCATCTGCAAGGCAGAGCTACAAGCCTTTTTATGACTCCTTAATTTTTATAGATCCTTCCTGCCGCACAAGGTGTCTGTCACTGAACTGCTTCACAGATTTCTAGATGTTCAGACACCTTGGATTTGGGGCCAAAAGGAAGCAAACTCATTCAAAGCTGTCAAAGCATTATTATCCTCTGACAGTGTTTTAGTTCAATTTGATTGTGAGCTTCTGATTGTTCTTTTGTGTGACACTTCTCTCTTTGGCATCAGCACAGTCCTTAGCCACCGACTGTCTAATGGTCATGAGGCACCTATCACTTATTTTTCAAGGACATTGTCAAGTACAGAGAGAAATTACAGCCAGTTAGACAGAGAGGTCCTCGCTGTAAAAAAATTCCACAAATTTTTGTTTGGATTTTGTTTTGAAATAATCTCCAACCACAAACCTTTATTAGGACTGTTAGCAGGTAAGCAGCAAACCCCTACCATACTTTCACCTCACATGACACGTTGGTCCCTGTTCTTATTAGCCTATTTCCACACATTAACCTATCAAGCCGGCAAATTGATAAGTCACACTGATGCTTTGAGTCATTGCCCACTTCCAGTACAAGCTGAAGACCCCGTTACAACATCGATGGACAACCAGTTTAATCGAAGACAACCAGTTGCTTATTACAGCACATGATATTGCTCAGTTTACCTCTAAAGATGAGGTAATCGCTAAAGTATTGGATTGGGTGAGGAGGGAGTGGCCAATGAGGGCGTTGGAGTCTACATTCATTTCATTCAAAGCCAAAAACATGAATTATCTACCCAAATGGGCTGTCAGCTAAGGGGGTGTTGGCTGGTGGTTTCCAGTACGCAAAACCCCAGGTTTTGGAAAGTCTACATGAAGGGCATCCTGGGGTGGCCAAGATGAAAGCTATAGCTAGAAGCTATGTCTGGTGGCCTGGTTTAGACCTTGCAATCACAGAAACAGTTGGGGCCTGCCAGGCTTGTCAGTTGTCAAGGCCTGCACTGCCCATGGCCAGTCCTTTTATTTTATTTTATTTTTAAAAAAATTTTTATTGGTTTTTAAGACAAACATAAACAAACAAAACATAAAAATGTCAAGCCATCTTCCATATATATACATACAGTGTGTCGGTTGTTTTACAAATTGTTTTGTGCTTCCATTTCGTAGTCTTCAATTACAATTACATTGTATGTATTCTCATATTTCAATCAAATATTAAATACATTAATATCATTGTTAATCAACCATTTGACTATACTGCTATTCATTCATGTTTTATGAAATAATCCATATTTTACTTAATTTATTTTATGACAGTTCATATTATCATCTCAAATCTATCCTACAATCATTTTGTAGATGTAATAAGAAAAGAATACATCTTTATATATTTATTATTTTCTAAGAATCTACATATTACATTACCATGTTTTATTGTCTAACCATTGATAGAATAGATCCCGAATTTTATAAAATTGTTTATCATCTTGTTCTCTGATTTCAAATGTCAATCTATTCATTTCAGAAGATTCCAATATTTTCTTAATGATTTCCTCCTGTAATGGTATTTTCTCATTTTTCCAGTTTTTGGCAAGTACAATCCTAGCTGCTGTTAATACATTTACAATCATGTATTTCAATTCTTTACTATATATTTTAGGTAAAATTCCTAATAAAAATATCTCTGGTTTCAAGTCTATGTGTTTCTTTGTCATTTTTTCCAGCCATGTGTGAATTTTAGTCCAATATTTTTTGGCATCTGCACAAGTCCACCACATATGGTAATATGAGCCAGGTATCTGATGACATTTCCAACATTTTTCAGATTTGTTCTTGAACATTCTTGCTATTCTTGTCGGGGGAAAATGCCACCTGTAAAACATCTTATACAAATTTTCTTTATAACCTGTTGACATTGTCATTTTATAATTTTGAGACCACAATTTTTGCCATTTCTCTAAATCAATCCCATATCCAAAGTTCTTCCCCCAAGCAATCATAGTTTCTTTAACTTGTTCTTCATCTAGTTTATTCTAATAAATATCCATACAATTTTTTAATCACCTTTTCATCAGTACCTGTCAAAATCTTATCTAGACCAGTCAGTTTATCATAGAAACCTTCTGTTTTAAAATCTTTATCATACCTTGAATGTATTTGCACATATGAAAACTAATTCATCTTTATACTTTGTTCCTCTAGTTTTTGCACTGATTTAAGTTCACCCTTTTCATTCAATATTTCCCCATATCTAACTGTTTGTTCCTTTTCATATATTATAGGATAAGAAAATGCTTCAATAGTCGATAGCCAGACTGGAAATTTCAAATAACATTGCCTTTTAGTCTTCTCCCAGTTTACCCACAGAGACTCCCGTATGTAATGTCTTCTAAAATACCCCTGTGTTTTAGTTCCTTTATACCATAGAAAAACATGCCACCCCAATGACAGATCATGTCCTTCTAATGTCAACTATCTAATATTTCTTAATGTTATCCATTCCTTAACCCACATCAAATTTGTAGCTTGGTAATACAACTCCCAATTAGGCAAACCAATTGGCATCTTGCAAAAGTTTTAACTTTATTCTCGCTTTCTTACCTTGCCATAAATATTTCAACACAATTTTATTTAAATCTTCAAAATAATCTTTTCCAAGCTTAACTGGAATTGTTTGGAACAAATATAAAATTCTGGGTAGTATATTCATCTTGATTGTTAATATTCTCCCTATTAATGACAGTTGTAAATTTTCCCATTTCGCCAAATCTAGCGCTATCTGCTGCTTAAGTTTGCTATAATTATTCTCTTTTTGTGTTCCACATCTTGCTGTCAAACATATCCCCAAGTACTGGATCTTATTCGTGACCTGAATTTTCAATACATCCACCAGTTCTTCCTTTTGTCTTGATAGCATATTCTTTGTCAAGATCTTTGTTTTATCTTTATTTATTTTCAAACCGGCCACCTTTCCATATACCTCTATCTTTTCTATCAACCTTGATGCTGTTTCTAGTGGGTCTTCTAAAATGAAAACCAGATCATCTGCGAATGCTTGCAACTTAAATTCTTCCTTTTTAATTTTCATCACTTTGATTTCATCCTTTTCTTCTCTAATATTTCTGTTTAACACTTCCAAGGTTAACACAAACAACAAAGGTGATAGTGGGCACCCTTGTCTTGTTCTTTTTCTTATATCAGTAGGGTCTGTCAGTTCTCCCTCTATCATTACCTTTGCCTTTTGGTTATGATATATAGCTTCTATTGCTTGAATAATTTTTTTACCAAAGTCCATCTGTTCCAGCTGTAATAACATGAATCACCAATTCATATTATCAAATGCCTTCTGTGCATCTAAAAATATCAAAGCCATTTGCTTTTCAGGGTGTGCCTTGTAGTATTCCAAAGTGTCCAAGATTACTCTCATATTGTCTTTAATTTGTCTCTTTGGCAGAAATCCATTTTAATCAGGATGGATAAAATGGTTTAAGTATTTTTTAAGTTTTTCTGCCAATATTGAAGAAAAAATTTATAATCTCCGTTTACTAAGGAAATAGGTCTATAGCTCTTGATTTGTAATGGATTGGCCTGCTCTTTTAGGACAAGTGTAATATAAGCTTCTGACCATGATATGGGTATCTTCTTCTTTAAATAACTTCATTCATAACTTCTAGCAGTGGAAGGTTCAACAATTCTTGTAGTGATTTATAAAATTCTGCTGGAAGTCCATCTGGGCCTGGTGGTTTTCCATTGTTTTGCTTCTTAAGTGCTTCAGTTAACTGCATCATTGTTATATTGCTTTCTAACTGTTTCAATCTCTTTAGGTATCTGGGGTAGATTAGCACTCTGTAAGTACTGTTTAACTCTATCCTCATCAATATTCTCTTGTGTGTATAGTTTCCCATAATAGTCTCGTATAATTTCCTTCTTCTCTTTACTTCCATAGCAAACTTGGTCTTGATCATCTATTAATTGCAATATTTTCCTTGATTCTTTCTCCTTTCTCAATTTATATGCTAACCATCTACCTAGTTTATTTGCATCTTCAAAATAGTTCTGTTTTGCACCTCTGATTTTCTGTGCTAGTTGTTCTTTTTCCATTAGTCCCATTTTATGTTTAATTATATCCATTTTTAACTTAATGTCCCTTTTCTGTGGCATTTTCTTTATACTCATCCTCTAATGCCTTAGAGGCTACTTTTTTCATGGTATTTCTTTTCCTTGTATAGTCTATTATCAAGCCTCTGGCATATGCCTTCATTGTATCCCATACGTTCTGCATTGATGTATCTTCTTTTTTGCTTTCTCTAAAGAAGAAAGCCAGTTCTTTCTCCTTCCTCTGCATGAAGTCTTTTTCCTTTAAAATAGTATTATTTAATGTCCATCTAAATCTTCTTCTTTGTCCTTTCCCTTTAATTAACATTGGATTTCTCGCATTTTGGCTAACAATTCTGTTGACATCCATATCATATCTATTCTGGACCATGATAAATGTCTGTTTGAATCTAAGGTGTATTGTTTAGTCTTAGCATTTCTTCCTCTCCATATATCTTTTAAATTTATTTCATCTATCATTTTAAAAAAAGATTAAGGGGGGTCTTTCTGTTTTGCTTTGTTGTTTTCTGTGCTATATAGTCCAATTTATTATCTACAATTCCATTAAAGTCTCCCATCATAACTATATTAGCATAGTCCAGTTCAATTATTTTCATTTGTAATTTTCTATAAAATTCTTCTTGATTGTCATTTGGCACATAGATTGCAATCAGGTGTGTTTTCATATTATTGTCCATTATTTCCACCATTAGTAATCTTCCATTGTCATTGGTATAGATCAATTTTGCTGGGATAATATCTTTAATGTATAATGCCACTCCTCTTTTCTTGCATTGTGTCAAAGAAGTAAATATTTTCCCTAATTTTGGCTGTATCAACAGTTGTTCATGTTGCTTTTTAATATGTACTTCTTGTAGGCAGATTATATCAAATTTTAATTTCTCTAATTTATGGAAAGTTTTCCTTCTTTTAACAGCTGAGTTAAGTCCATTTATGTTAATTGTAATCAGGTTTTTCTCTTCCATGGTTATATTTTGTAGTTAGGTTTAGCAGCTCTCATAGATCTTGGTTCACATTGTTCTTTGGCTCCCACCTTTCCACCTACTGCGCCTTCTTCCTTTTCAGTCACTATTGCAGTCCTCTTGGAATTCAATTAGTGACATTTCTTTTTCTGCCTCCTCCTCTTTCCCTCCAAAATATTCTGTATAAAATAATTCAGCTTTCTATCAATTCTATGTCTCTGCTCTTGCCATGTGAACATTAAACCTTCTGGAATCAGCCAACTATAATTCACCTCTTTTTTAAGTAGAATTTTAGTCAGAAATCAGTATTCTCTTCTCATCTCTCTCACTCTTCTGGGTATTTGTTTTAAAACCACAATCTCCTTGCCTTTGTATTTCAATGTTTTCTCTCTTGCCACTTGCAATATTTGCATTTTTATGGCTTTCTTTGCAAATCTGATGTGAACATCTCTTGGTAAGCTATTTCTCATTGCATATCTTGTGAAAACTCAATAAACCTCATCTATTCCATCCATCATCATCTCTTTGGTTATTTCCAGAGCTTCAGCCAAAATTTCTATCATTATCTCAGCTATGTTTTGTCCCTTTTCTTCCTCTATGTTTTGGAATCTGAGATAAAATTCTGATCTGTCCATCTCCCATCTCAGCATCCCACTACTACCTTGTTCAACCACAGTTAATCTGCTATCAATATCTCCAATCTTCTTATTTCTTTTTTTATCTTCTTCAATTTTTTGGAATCTCTCATCATACTTCATCATCATTTGTTGAACGTTCTCCACCTTTTCATCAGGTTTTCCTGTTCTTTGTTCTTTGTTCAATGTTCTCTTTTCTCTTTTCATCTGCAGCGTCACTTTTTCCTGTTCTTTTTCTTGCTGTAACATCATCTGTATTGAGCGTTGTCCTCCAGATGTTGAAGAAGAAGAAATAGAAGTTGAAAGACTAGGTGCTGTTAGTTTCCTACTTATTTCAGACAATTCAAAATCTTCAGGTTCTTCTAGACCTTAATCCACTTGTGAAATAATCAATTGTAATTCCAAGTATAAATAGTGGGAAAGAGGAAGCCAAATAATAACAATAATAATAATAAAATTCTTCAGGTTCTTGTATACCTTAATCCAATTGATTGGTTAGATAGCAGTAATGCAGCAGCGAATCCACATCTAACAGCCTGGGCATATGCCAAAGCCTCACGTAGGCAAAGGAGTTTTGATATATGCCAAGCCTCATGTAGGCAAAGGAGTTTCGATACCTGCAAGACCTCACGTAGGCTGAAAGCAGGTATCAGGAACAAAAGGATGCTGCCCACCTTGGGCTACTGGCTGGACTGCAGGCGCGGATTGGTTACTTTGGATCCCTTAAGCACTGTGATTGGGCGCTACAATGTATCCACTGAGACCCCCCACTCTTTTAACATGTAAAGTAGACTGAACTTTCTCTTTTGTGACATTTAACAATGTGTGTTCAATAAAAGAGCTTCCCTGAGCGCGTGTTCGGGGCTGCTCATCCAAGACTGAACTGGCTTGGTCTCTTTCTTGATGCATTGGACTCAATGAGAAGCCCTCCTAATGCGGAGCAAAGCTGCATCTGGTGACCCCGACGTGATCTGCTGAAAAGAAGCAGACCCGCCCGCCTTCGACCTCCCATCTCACCCAGCCGGACGAGCCAGTTGCAACCCAGTGTCACGGATCCCTCCCCAGGAGAAAAATCTCCCTTCAGGTGAGTATGGGTGGGAAATTCTCTAAAGCGCAGATGGTGCATCTGCAAGAATTAAGGGAATTAACGAAGAGCTCAATTTTGATTCTTAGGAGTCAGGGCAAAACGCTCCTGGCTCCAACTAAAAAGGACCTCATAGCCCTTTTAAAGTACATCCACAAGCAGTGTCCGGCTTATCCGGAAAAGGGGTCCTTAAAAGTCTCCACATGGCAATGTTTGGGTGACTTTTTTCATGATACTTCCAGGGCTCCGCCAAAGATTTTAACCACCTGGTGGATAATTATGGAATGTTTAAAAGTTCACAGCTCAGCGCTGACTAACGCTGGCACCCCCCCCTGCGGGAGGTCCCCCTCCCTATGCTGCTGAGACCAAACCAAAGACACTCTCCCACTGGAAGCCTCTTCCCCCACAGCTCCTGAACCCTCAGTTCCTCCTAAATTAAATCCTGCGGGGGATCAGACACCCATGGGAGCAGTTCAACAAGCCATGGCACAGGGGCGCAAGGAGGGCTCTCTTACCCTAGAGGAGCTCTCCCTCTGCCCCATAGAATATGTGGGGGATGGATCTGGGAATATGGTGCCTAGGCTTGAACCCTTATCCATGAAATTAATTAGAGATTTAAAACAAGCTGTGGCCATGTATGGCATTCAGGCACCGTATGTCAGAGGTCTCATTAACACCACCAGCACCTCCTTTTTTATGCTACCCCAAGATTGGAAAGACCTCTTCTGAATGATACTGACAGGACTGCAGTACGTTGTGTGGGAATTAGACTTTCGTGCCGAAGCTGAAAAAGTTGCTCACGATCGTGGCTCAAAAGCAGATCAAATTTTTGGCATGGGCCGATTCGCTGACTTAACATCCCAGACAATGATCCCACAGCGAGTTCTCACCCTTGTCAGTATCATTGCTATCAAAGCCCTTGATAAGGTCGATGATCCTGCCTCTGGGGCCATAGGCTCCTTTTCCAAAATTACCCAGGGATCACATCAGCCTTATGCTGAATTCATAGAGGAGCTCCAAAAGGCTGTCCAGAGGCAAATTTCAAATGGAGAGGCCCGCAGAGAGCTTCTGTTGAAATTAGCCTTTGAGAATGCAAATGAGGATTGCAAAAGGATTCTGCAGCCTCTGGCTGCCCGAGGGGGGGCTTCCCTCTCGGACTATCTAAAGGCTTGCAGAATCGTGGGGACTGTTTCCTACAATATGGAACACCTGGCAATGGCCCTGCAGCAAGCAAATTCTCAAAACAGGCCGGCTGGGAATTGCTTCAATTGTGGGAAACCAGGCCACTTCAAAGCACAATGTAGGGCTAGGGACAATCCACAAAACAACAACAAGCCAAAAACAATTTGCCCAAGGTGCAAAAAAGGGTACCACTGGGCAAACCAGTGTCGCAGCAGCACCCCCCAACCGCAGGGAAACTAGAGGGGGGGCAGTCAGCCAGACCCACTCCAAAGGCTGACACCATATCTTTCCAATTAGTTGCTTCTGAAGATATGGAAATTGACATCCCAGGCACTGTGTACTTTCTCCCCACGTGTCTGAAAACCATCCCTACTGCCATGACGCCCCTCATAATTTATCCCATCCGGGACCTCATGGCAAAAGGAATTATTGCATCTCCATTTCTGAGAGATTCCGATGACTTTTCCTCAGTTGCCATAGCGGTAATTGGAAATACTCCCACAAAATTTAGCAAGGGAGAACTAGTGGCAACTGCTGTTCCAGTATCTGTTAAAACTGAAGATGCCTGGGCATTCGCTGTCCATCAATCTATGGAACGAGCCGGGCCTGTATTACAATTCACAATCAATGATAAGGTCTTTTCGGGTCTCTTAGATACTGGAGCTGACGTTAGTGTCATCTGAATGGCTGAGTGGCCGGACGATTGGCCCCTGGAAACTGCCCCGGCCGTTCGGGGAGTGGGAGGAGTTCAGCACACCCACCGTAGCAAACACTGGCTACCGGTGAGTTCATCTGATGTCTCTCGCACTGCCTACCTCCAACCCTTGGTGCTTCCACTACACACTAACCTTTGGGGCCGTGATCTCATGTCTCAACTTAATGCAAAACTCATCATAGACTAATGGCATCCTCCACTGAAACCCCACTGTGGCTGCAACTAAAAACCACAGAGCCTGTTTGGGTGGATCAGTGGCCCCTCACTATAGACAAATTAGAAGCCTTGCAATCACTTGTCCAGGACCAAATTGTCAAAGGGCATGTTGAACCATCTGTCAGCCCATACAACACCCCCATTTTTGTTGTAAAGAAAAAAATCAGGATATGAAGGCTCTTACACGATTTGAGGGCCTTGAACATGATTATAAAACCAATGGGGGCATTACAATGTGGTCTGCCAAATCCCAATATCATCCCTGAAAAATTTGATCTCATGGTTGTTGACCTAAAGGATTGTTTTTTTTCTATCCCGCTGCATGAACTTGACCACGCCTTGTTCGCCTTTACTCTGCCTCACTTGAATAACTCCTCTCCCTCCTCTCGCTTTCAATGGAAAGTCCTACCTCAGGGCATGCTCAACAGCCCCACCATGTGTCAGCACTATGTAAATAAGGTCCTGTTACCCTATCATTCTGCCTATCCACAATTTCTGGTGTATCATTACATGGATGACATCCTTGTTGCTGCTCCTGGACCCCCCGGTACAGTGTTTGCTTTGTTCTCTTTCCTGAAAGCCATCCTCGCAAAGGGAGGCTTGCACATAGCATCTGAAAAGGTACAAGTGCTGACTCCCTATGCATATCTAGGCTATAAAATGCTCTCAACTACTGCCTATCCTTCATTCCCCTCACTGCCTCCTCAACCTACCCTGGTTCAGCTTCAACAATATCTGGGCACCATTAATTGGGCCCGACCTTTCCTGTCACTAACCACTGACACTTTTTCTCCGCTGTTCGAAGCCCTTACTTGGGGAAAAGGGCCCACTGACAAAATATCCTTGCAGCAACCTCAGCTTCAAGCGCTGACCCATATAGAAGAGAACATATGTAGAATATGGGTGGATAGGGCCACTGCCAATACTCCTCTAGATATGGTCATTCTAGCCACCCCAAGGCTCATGACCGTGGCAGTGACCCAAAAGGACCAAAAGCTCCGCATCTTAGAGTGGATCCATCTCTCCCACATGCCCCGATGCTCCATCACTTCCAAACCAGCTCAATTGGCTCAATTCATCGTAAAGGGCGGGAGCCGCACAAAAGCACTCATGGGGATAGATGTCTCCACACTTTTTATCCCCTTCTCGCTGCAAATTTGGGAACCTCTATTCCAAAACTCCCAGGAGCTTCAGTTGGCCTTATCCGACTGGCCTGGGCTAGTCTCCTGCCACCCACCCGCTGACCCACGTTTTCAGATCATTCGAACCATACCCATCTCCTTCTCCTCTCCCATCAGCAAACAACCTTTGGTCAGTGCCCTAACTATATTTGCTGATGGCAGCAGGGAACGAGGGGCATGAGCTTGGCAAAAGAATGGAGCATGGCACACCAAAACCACCCCTGTGCAGACTTCACCACAAAGGGCTGAGCTTGCTGCAACCATACTAGTCCTCCAAAATTTCAGCGAACCCCTCAACTTGATCTTGGACAGCCTGTATGTTACCCAAATAGTCTCTACCATCCACGACTCTTATCTCTCTCCCGCTATTGACAAGAACCTTCTGTCTCTTTTTGTTACACTACAACAGCTTGTTGCGCAATGACAACACCCTCTCTTTGTAGCCCACATTCGCAGCCACCAGCCTTTCCCAGGAATTATCCAGGAAGGCAATGACGTGGCTGATCAAGCGCTGCAGGTATTATGACCACGCACACCCTAACTCCCTGGGAAAGCCATTCTTACTTTCATCAAAATTCCAAAGCCCTCATGAAACATTTTAACCTTACCATGGCAGAAGCCTCAGCCATCAGACAGCAATGCCCCACCTGCAGTCAGCAAGCCAATTCCATCCCCTTAGGACTAAATCCCCGCGGGTTGAAAGCCTGTGAAATATGGCAAATGGATGTTACTCAGTTTCCTCCATTTGCCCCCTGGAAGTACCTGCATGTCACAATTGATACTTATTCAGGGTTCATAATGGCAACCCCGCAGAGAGGAGAAGCCTCTAAACATGTCATTAACCACTGCATTCACACCTTTGCATCGTTGGGACGCCCAAACGAAATAAAAACAGACAATGGTCCTGCATACACTAGTGCGGCTATGTCAGAATTTTGCTCTAAGTGGCAGGTCACCCACAAATTTGGGATCCCTTACAACAGCCAGGGACAAGCCCTGGCAGAGAGAGCCAATTTAACTTTAAAGACAGCACTAGAACGACATCTGACCAAAGGGAAAAAACCCCTTGGCCTCCCGGCGATGCAAAAGACCCTTAATCTTTGCCTTTATACGCTTAATTTCCTCAATCTCTCTGGCACCCCTGCTACGACAGCAGCAGAGCAACACTTTTCCTCCCCCCCTCTCCTGATTCTCCCAAACCATAGGTATACTACCGCCAACTGCCAGACCCTGCTTGGAAGGGTCCTGCTGATCTCCTCACCTGGGGTCGTGGCTACGAGCTATCCAGCTTCCAGTTCGTGTCCTGTGGGTTCCTGGATGGCACGTCAGACCATACCACCCCAAAGTAGTGAAACCACCAGCTGCAGACATATCAACATGATCTGCCCTGCTGCTTCGCTGACCCTCCTCCTCCTCCTCTTCCTCCTTGCTGCACATGCCTCCAAAGTTTCCATTCCATCCAAAGTAACATACTTCACACCAGACACCCCCCTCCTGCTGACCTGCACTGCATCCTGGGACATTTTTCCCCCTTATCTCAGATGGTCAACTCTTCCTCAGCCATGGTCCTACATCTCCAGCAATGCCTCTTTCCGGGTCAACACCTTTGAACAACCCCCTCGAGCTACACTCCTCATATCCCATCCTACTGCAACCACCTACTATTGTTCAGGTCGACGGCTCCATGATTCTACGCGCAACACCTACAGCTCCTGGACAATCCTCAGACCTTGCTCACCTCATCATCATCACAGACAATTCATGAATCAGCCTGACACTCGTATTCAGAACCCCCCTTTGCTGCATAGGATTAAAAGATCACAAAAACCCACCAAACCAGATGACTGCACCCCCTGCTTGACCAAAACCACACAAGCAGGCTTCACTCGACTGACTCTCATTTTCCATACCCAGCAACCACAGAGATGCCTTTCTACTGGGAAAACTTGCCAGAATAACAGGACTATGTATCAGTTATGCAAAAGGAACTCCAAAACTATTTGCTATGACCCCAAGATGGCTGTTTGCCTCAATGTTACTTTGTGGGCTGGACTTCCAAAAGCCTCTGGCAGAGCCGATCCTGAAGGGGAGGGAAAACTTTACTACCTAAATCACACCACTGTGCTTAAGGATGGTACTGACTCAATTGTCTTAACTTTTGATGTTTGCATTGCTTGTTCCAAACAAGCAATGGGGGTCAGATGATTGGAAAACCAAATATGCTCATGATCATAAGTATTTGTGTCCCACGCCCATCAATTGGGCCGTAGGAAACCCTAATCATTGGATCCCTTGCGGGGGCTCCATTGAATGCTCGGGTTGGTCTTGTGTCTGTGATTACACTGGGGGAGGGTACTCAGGCTGCAATCATCTATCACATTTTAAACGAGTATCAGGGTCTACCAAGGACAACAAGGTAGAGATCACTATCTCCAGACAACACCCCGCCATGGATTCCTATGGTATAGGGATCGATGGCATAGGAGCAGACCCAAAAACCTACATTACTATAAAAACAGAAGTGATATATGAGGGTAAGGAAACATCATTAGGCTGGTCGGTGTATAATAATTTAAGAAAGTTAGATAAAGCCCCTGATACCAGCATAATAGCAAAAAACCTATTCATGGACATGGCAGAAAAAATTGCAAAACAACTTGCAATAACCAATTGCTTTGTCTGTGGGGGAACCACCACAGGAGAACAGTGGCCATGGCAAGCCTTAGAAGCCTCGCCATCACTGTTCAACAACATGTCTTCTATAGGAAACATAACAGCCAGAACTGCCCCCGACCCCCTTATCTGGACAATTACTACCAATCTAATCGGTAGAAACTGCTTCTCCCGAAATGGGTCCATTCCAGTAGGACATCTCCTTTGTTTAGGTATGTAGGACATGTCCTACCGGAATTGGACAGCACCTGATAATGTTACTACCACACCCACAAAATTCAACACAACCCTCCTCCCTTATCTCAGGGACACTTCATCCTCCCAGAACTGGACTGCACCCAATGTCATGTATTGGATCTGCGGCAACCTAGCCTACCCATCCCTCCCAGCAGATTGGCAAGGGTCATGTGTATTGGGATGGATAAGACCTTCCTTCTTCCTCCTTCCAATCTCAGTGAAGCAGGAACTAGGCATCCCTGTTTATGACATGTTGTCTCGCAAAAAAAGGGAAGCCGACAATGCTTTTGGAGGCTTCCCCTGCCAATCAGAATACACAGGGGACACCTGGACCTCAGAAAGAATCGTCTGCACCTATGGCATGGCTACTTGGGCCCAAGACGGGTCTTATGAGTACAGGACCCCCATATATATGCTTAATAGAATCATTCGTTTGCAAGCTGTCTTAGATTTAGCAGGTCAACGAATAGATAAGGCTCTAAACACTCTTGCAACTGCCACAGACAAATTACGCACAGCTGTCTACCAAAATCGCTTGGCTTTGGATTATTTATTAGCCAAGGAAGGGAGGGTATGTGGAAGGTTTAATCTCACAAATTGCTGTCTTCAAATTGACAAGGTTGGCAAAGTCATAGCGCAGTTAACTACTGAGATGCGACAGTTAACCTACAATCCAGATCAAGTATGGTGAGGTATGGACCTCAAAAATATCTTTGGCTCCTGGCTTCCAAAACTGCCAGGATTACAAGCTATAGTAGCGCTCATAGGTATTATTGCTGCTGGGTGTGTCATTCTTCCATGTATATTACCAATCTTTGTTCGCACCATCTCCAATAGTCTGTCACTGCTACCAGAAAAACGCGCCATTGCACAGGTCAATGTCCTCTGGGAAAAAGAATCTCTGTACAAAGCTATACCCTCAGAGGACCCCGATGAGAACATGCGCACGGGCTTCTGTATGGACTATAGCGAAGAACCAGAAGAAATCCCTCTGCGTAAAACTAAAACAGAGGAGATGCAGCAGCGAATCCACATCTAACAGCCTGGGCATATGCCAAAGCCTCACGTAGGCAAAGGAGTTTTGATATATGCCAAGCCTCACGTAGGCAAAGGAGTTTCAATACCTGCAAGACCTCACATAGGCTGAAAGCAGGTATCAGGAACAAAAGGATGCTGCCCACCTTGGGCTACTGGCTGGACTGCAGGCGTGGATTGGTTACTTTGGATCCCTTAAGCACTGTGATTGGGTGCTACAATGTATCCACTGAGACCCCCCCACTCTTTTAACATGTAAAGTAGACTGAACTTTCTCTTTTGTGACGTTTAACAATGTGTGTTCAATAAAAGAGCTTCCCTGAGCGCATGTTCGGGGCTGCTCATCCAAGACTGAACTGGCTTGGTCTCTTTCTTGATGCATTGGACTCAATGAGAAGCCCTCCTAATGCGGAGCAAAGCCGCACAGTAAAAACTCAAAAATGGAAAAGTCCATAAACAAAAAGAGGAAAAAATTGTTAAATCCTGGAAAAGGCTGAAAAATAGAAAATAAAAAACTAAAGAAGAAAAAAAGAAGATCTTCAGGTTCTTCAACACTTTAATCCAATTAAAATGTCTTAGGTATAAAAGGGTGCATGAGAAAAAGAAAGCCACAAAAAAAGGCAGTATGGAAGATAAATAGGAAAAAAAATACAAGGGAGGGAGAGAGAAAAAAGAAGAGACTACTCCCTTAAAAAAAGAAAGAGGGAAAGCATTAATACTGAAACTTTTCCTTTAAAATAAAATGCAAACATAAAAATTAGACTTCAAAAACAAAAAGAAAGACAAAAACAAGTTCCAAAAGGGCAAAGATCCAAATAGCTATTACAAAAAGGAAGCTAGTAAGGAGGGGGTTTGTTAAAGTAAGAAATAGTCCAGCTTTAAAAAAGTAAAAAGAGCACACTGCACCTTGTTTGGTTATCCAAGGCTTTTGTTAAAATTTATAACTTTCTTCTCCAGAGCCTTTTCACCTTTTTTTTCTATAAACTTCAACACCAGACTCCAAATATTGATAGAAACCCAGAAGAGCACCTGCAATAATACTCTCCCATGCTCTTCCCTCTATCTTATCAAACAGGCAATGTTCTTGAAAAGAAGTCTCAGTTCTTTCTCAGCTTTGTCTGGTAAAAGAAAAAAAAAGAGAGAATATTTTCCAAGCCTCTAGTTGGCAGTGTTACAAAGTTTCTTCTACTTTCACTTTCCCCCTCCTTTTCCCAACAAGATATAATAAAAATTAATTAAAAAGGGAAAAAGATATTTTAAAAAGATGACTAGAAGGGAGTCTCTAGCCTAAATTATTATAAAGTCAAAAGGAGAGAAAGAATAGGTGGAAGAAAAAAACAACAGTCCAGTTTCAAAATATAAAATCAGGTGTAAAACATCCAGCAAAGAGAAAAAATAAAGTATTATTTTGACTTCCTGTTTAAAATCGCCACTTAATTACTTCTGTCAAAACTTTTACAGATTCTTTCTTTTCCTTAGGGTGTCCTTTCAAATCTTAAAGTAAACAAAAAATTCTCACCAAACCGGCACACTTTCTCTTTCCATTCTCTTTCATTTCAGAGCTGTCCCAACTTCAGCAGCTTTAATGGCTGCCTCTTTGCTGCTGGCAAAAAGAGCTTCTCCTGGATCTACCAGGGACTTTGTGGTGTCCCTGGGATCGACAGGATGCATTCTTTACATTCACTGTCTCATCGGGACAGTTTAGGTCTGTTTGGACCGTCCAGGAGCAAAGATATTGGCAGGGATCTCAGACCTTCAAGATCGCATGCCGTATCATCACGATGCCAGCTCCACCCTCCTCATGGCCACTCCTTTTAAATGGGAATCAGCTAGAGTCCCCTGGTCAAGAATGCATATTGACTTGGTGAGTCCCTTTAAGGGGCATACATTTTTAATAATAGTGGATTTGTTTTCTAAATGGGTGGATCTGACACTTATGCATTCGGTAACATCAGAGACCATAATAAAGGCATTAACAAAGATATTTGCAACACATGGGCTACCCAATGTGTATAACGGGCCCCAATTTACATCCAATACATTTGAAATATTCTTAGCAAAAAGGGGCATACAACATGTTTTGGTTATGCCATGCCACCTGGAGTCAAATGGCCAGGCTGAAAGAACAATAAGGTCTGCCAAAGAGACCTTAGGGAGGATGGAGGGGGATGATTGGCATGCAAAACTAGCCAAGCACCTTTTAATCCAGCATTCAACACCAAGCACAGCCAGTAATCATTCCCCAGGGGAACTTCTGATGGGGTGGCATTTGCGAACAAGCCTTGACAGATTGCACCCAAATTTCTCCCTGTCCTGTCCATTAGATTCCTCCAGAAAGTTTAGGGTTTTAAAAGTATATGTTCCAGTTTATGCAAGGAATTTTGCAGGGGACCCTTTATGGTTGGCGGGGGAGGTAACTGCTGTCATGGGCCCAAAGTCATATAGAGTTAGGCTATCAGACAGCCGCATATGGCAGCACCACATCGATCAATTACGGAGTCAATGGGGTTCATCCACAGATCACTGACCCAATGAGGACCAACAAGATGGCAACAGACCAACAAAGAAACCAACAAGTCCAAACCCACTCCAATGACCACAGAGCTTCTGCATGAGGAGGACCTACCTTCCAACACTACCCTGGTCCAGCAAGAGTTTCCAGTGTCTGAAAGCCTCGAGTCATC
This sequence comes from Pseudonaja textilis, assembly GCF_900518735.1. Next base: position 27,006 of record NW_020769786.1, on the reverse strand, counting down.
TCCGCCAGAGACAGCCAGCATTACAACTGATCCTCCTACATCGACTATATCCACTGAACTGCATAGGTCAGGAAACACCCCACCTACTGGTGAGAGTATGCATGTCTTTAGCTGGGGGAAAGGGGTGTTACAGTACCAACATACAATACCAATGTAGTTCTCTTCTCAGTCTGCAATTCAGGCAGGAGTTCAAGTTGTTTTATTGGCTGGCCAGTCTGACAGCTGCAATATTAAAAGAGCTGTCAGAAGGTGTCAGCTGTTGCCCTCCACTACTCATGAATTAGTTAACTTGTGGCAGCTGTGGGTAACCAGTTATGCTCAATAAACATTGTTAACTGTTAAAAGATTAGTCTACAATTACTTGGCACCACCAATTTAACATCATGAGAGTTCAATAAGTGCTTTCATGAAGTCTTATTTTGATTTATCACATTTATATGGCCATATATCCCATGTGGCTCTGGGTTCCATAAAAACAACTTTAAAAAACATTCAAGAAAGTAACAACAACAACAACAACAACAACAACAACAACAGTAGTAGTAGTAGTAGTAGTAGTAGTAGTAGTAGGCTAAGAGAGGGCATCACATGAATAACAGAGCCACCTGATCCAATTCACATGAATAACAGAGCCACCTGATCCACTCTATTGTGACCCCCAAGTCTGTTGATATGGGATTCCATAAAAATTGGCAGAGAACAGAAGAGTGCAAGGCATAGCAGAACAGAACAATTCAGAATATAATTTTTTATTGTCCAAGTGTGATTGGAATTTGTCTCTGGTGTATAAGCTCTCAGTGTATATATAAATTATGAACATACAGTAAATATACAATGTACATAAAAACATAAGCTCCCAGTGTACAATATATAAGTTTTCAAAGTATATACTGTACAAACAACAAAGTGATAAATCATAAATAATAAGATATGATTAGATCATAAGATGCAAAGAACAAAGTGATAAGAAACCTATAGGAGAAGGTAATAGAAGGAAAGATGGGATAAGATAGGATAAATGGGAACAATCTCAATTGGGGGTGGGGAGGTTGATGTTCTACACCAGTGATGGTTAACCTTTTTGGCACTGAGTACCAAAATGGGAGCATGTGCATGCTGAAAAGGCACCAAGTGCAGAAATGTGCATGCACCAGAAACTGAAGAGCAATTCCTGACATGTGAATGTATGTTGGCCACCTGGTCTTTCAGCTTCTAACATGTATGTGCACACAAAGACCAGCTGGCAGGCCAGTTTCTAACATATATACATGTACTGCCAGCTAGTCTTCATGCGTATATGTGCATTAGAAACCGGAAGACCAGATGGTCAGCCAGTTTCTAATGCACATGTGTATGCCAGCCAGCTGGTCTTCATGCAAGCATGTATGTTAGAAACTGGGAGACAAGGTACCCAGTGTGCATGCATGTACTGGGAGTTTTTCTTCCAGTTTCTGGTGCTCCCGTGTGCACAAAGAGCAGCTGGCTGGTGCACATACACCCACTGGAACCTGGAAGAGCAATGGGCAATGGCTGGCATGCCCAGAAAGATGGCTCTGCATGCCAGCCATTCCCACTTCCACAGAGGTGGGATTCAATCAGTTTTAGCTTATTCACCAGAACCAGTAGTTAAATTTCTAAGTAGATCAGAGAACCAGTTTTTGGAAGAAATCTCCTCTTCGTTTTTTCCCCCACTTTTCTTACATTATACAGAATGTAAGGAAGGTATTCTGGTGTTGTTTCTAGCCTAATCTTTATTGCCCTGCTTATGGAAACCGCCTCTCAGTTAACCCTTACTACATCGTAACAGCTAAGGGTTCTTGGAAATATGCCCAGACTTACTGACTCCAGAAGGTTTTATTTGCTTTCCTGGGTCTTTGCTGGGACTTGACTTTCTTAAAGGGGAAGAGTTGTTTTAAGCTTTTTACACTGTTGTTGGGAGGAAATACTTCTCTGTTGGAATTCTTCCAGTTGGGATGCAATGATCAGCACTTTGAAAAAATAATTTAATAAGAGCTGCTGGAAAGAAGTTTTTATGACAAAAATGAATGACATTCAGCAAGTCTTCTTGGTTAGCTAGAAAGATTGACATTCAAATGCGAATTTACATACCCTTCCTGAGTTTTGGTCTAAAACTGGTTTTTGGTGAAATTTAATTTTGTGCTTGGTGATGTTTAATCCTGTGTTTATTGATGGGATAATTTTCCCTATTCAGCTTTGTTTGGAAGGAAAAGGTTAATCTCTGTTCCTGAAAAGAAGCAGGGTTTAGAAATCTGGCTAGTTCCTGTGTCTATTTGTTCTGGTAATTGGTTTAATATGCAACAGCTACTGTGTTTGCTCCTTTGTTACATTCTAGCACTAATTGCTTTATTTTTTGTTAGGCTTATCTCAAGTGTTTATACTTGAGCTTGCCTGGGGTCTGAGCTCTGGAAATGAACTTTTGTGCTTTAGTTTTAAAAGGATTTAAACTGTTGTGATTTAATTATTTGTATTGCGTTTGAATTTTTTCCTTCCTTCTGATTTCTTTTTCTATCTGGAGGGGGGGGTCTTTCCCCCTGATTTAGTGGTTCTGGCACTGTCCTTTTGGGATGTATTTCCAAGAGGCAGTATGCAAGTTTGATTTTTTTACTGCCTTTTGGGGGGGAGGGGCATGTGTTCTTTCCTTGAATCTGGATGATTTCTTTAGGATATCTTGTGAGGTGAGAGAGACCAACTAGTATCTCTATGTGGTACAAATGGGTCTAGGGATTGCTTTTTCTGGGTGTGCTCTTTTTGGAAAGCTTAAATGACCTCTCTGCTAGAGAGTTTCACTTTATGAAGAAGAGTTGGCTGCTGCTAATTATCAGTGCATTTTAACTATTTTAATTCCTCAAGGTACTCTGTCATCCTGCCTGTATTGTAACTCCAGCTTGCAGGTATTTCTAATCTAATGATTGGTATTTAGGGCAACTTTAGGTGACATTTATGGCTGATTATTTTGTTACTACTACTAGTAAAGAAATTAGTGAGAAATCATCATTTTTATAATTATTCTTGAAGTGGTGTGTGTGTAAAAGGCAGCACTGATTACTGAATCATAATAGTACAAAAACAAGCACTAAGCATTAAGATCCATAGAAGCAGGGATTTTCCACAGTAGATAGAACCCAAGGAGTAGATCAGTGTCTCTCAGCTGAAAGATGTATGGACTTTAACTCCCAGAATTCTCCATCCATCCATCAAGGAGTTTCCACAAAAGATTGTGGGGAATAGTAGATCTAAGAATCTGTGTGAGTTCTGGATTTAGAAGGACAGTTAGGCATTAGATAATGAACCAGACTTTGTAGTAGTAGACAAATTAATAGACAAAGACCAGAAGAGCTCAGGAGGTGAGGGATGCCCCTCAATGTGAGTGATATGGAGTTGGCCACACCCGCTCAGTCATATGACCACCCAGCCATGCCCACCCAGTTACATGCCCACCCACAAAGCCATGCTCACCAAGCCACGCCCACAGAACCAATAGTAAAAAAAATTGAATCTCACCACTGATCTTTTGGCATGCGGCGTGGCATAGTTTCATTATCACGGTTCTACATAATAGGTGCTATGGCAGAAACGACTTGTAATTCCTTAGCAAAACAGACCCACAAATCTCTTCTACTGATAGGATGGACAGATCTTAAACTTGAAGAGTCAGTTCTTCATATATTCCAGCCCTGTGTTAAGAAATTAATGGATATAGGATTGTAAACCAATGATCAAATAAACAATAAACAAACCATCATGAAATTTTATACACTAGACATTAAAGAAGGTGAAGGAGAAAGAGAAAGAGAAGGAGAAGTAGTAGTAGTCAAACCCAAGAAACCAACCTCAAATTACTATGCTAAATAATACAAATGGACAGATAATAAATAGATTTAAGGAAAATAGAAATAAAAAGATGGAAAGAGGAAATTCTCTTATGTAGAGATGTCAGATTCCAAGATCCTTTACAAGAAATTCATCATTTACAAAACCTCTAGTAATAGAAGATAAATTTGTATCAGTACTCTGGTAATTAAAAATTGAAGATGGTCCAGGAATTTATTGGAAATCTATGCAAATATGGCAAGCAACATAAGAAAAATCTGTAAGGTCAAAACCAAACAATGCCAGGAAATCCAGGGTATAACACAATAAGTAACAGATTGGAGACTTAAGAAAAGAGCTTTATTAGAGGGTATGAACAATATATTTATTTTCATTTGCCAGCAAAATAATCCCTAGGATATTCAGTGCATCCAACCTGTAAAGGCAGATGCCACATATTCAAGATGGGTTTGGAAAAAGCAGAGGAAATAGTGATTGCTGGTGCATAAAGAAGAAACCCAAAAAGGCAGAATGTGATTCACTGATTATTGTCCAAAGACTTTTAATTGTGTTGAACATTTTAAGGTATGGAATATGTTTAGGTGACTCGGCATCCCCCCCAAAAGTTATTGTTATGCCAGAGAATTCCTAGTGTGGAAAAGACCTACATGTCCTGGTCCAGGTTAGCAAAGAAGTGAGACAAGATTATTTGCTGAATATAGTTTTAAAGGAAGATGCATTGCAAGAAAATTACTGAAGTATAAAATTAGAGGCTTGTATTACTTAAGAATACTGAAATAAACTTACAGAATGTCATAAAAAAAGATTACTAGAGGATGGTTCATTTAATTCCATCATGTTATAAAATATGTGGATCTTAGACAGAATGCCTACAATGTTGAGGTTTCCTGGTTTGTATTCCTTGTGAAGAAAAGGCAGAGAATCAATAATGCTGCATTTAGAATTGGGAATCTTACATACAACCTGACCCGAAATCATCAGACTCATGGCTTCCAACACCGTCATTCTCAAAGTAGCAGTTTCTTTTTGAGATTCATTTCTCACAATTTTGGCCAGCATGCTACTGGTTGTTAGTGACAATATTCAAGTTCAGAAACCTTATTATAAATAAATAAGAGCTGTGGTGGTGCCGTGGTTAGAATGCAGCACTGGAGGCTACTGCTGCTGACTTCCAGCTGCCTGCAATTTGGCAATTCAAATCTCACCAAGCTCAAGGTTGACTCAGCCCTCCATCCTTCTGAGCTCAGTAAAAGAAGGACCCAGATTGTTGTGGGTAAGATGCTGACTCTGTAAACTGCTTAGAGAGGACTGTAAAGCACTGTGAAGCAATATATAAGTCTAAGTACTATTGCTCTCTCCAAGTTGAAATAGTGTAGGGAATGTTGCTTTGTTCTTTCTCACTTAGTTTGCTTAGCTGTGTGGCATTTCTGAAACAGTGATTCCTGTACAGACATTCAGTAATTAGAGATGGATAACTAGCTCAGAATTACAGATGAAATGAATAGTGATTGAGAAAAATATCATGGTTTTATTACAGAAATATTGTTTATGTTTTTCCAGTGGAGTAACAAGAAATAAAAGAGAAATGCCAGGTGCCATGGTGGGTAGAGAAATTCTATTGAGATTAGAATATGCAATTGAAATATGTGTTGGTAATTATAATGATGAAAAGTCCAGTTCAGAATTATAGGTCCTAGGGAACCATAAGCAGATAATATATCATGCACGTCTTCCCAGCCCTGGTTTTTTTCATCATAGTAGCAATTGTATAAGTAAGATGCAATTACTGAGAACAATATCATGGATATTATTCCAGTAGGACTGTTAAACAAAATAACAACAACAGCAACAACAAAAATCTTATTAAGGCCTGAATTTCATAATAGAGTTATCTGCACATTACAGAAAGATTAAGAGAAAATAAATCCCACACTATCTTCATGTACTTGTGTTTATGCATTTCGATAGGTTTGTGGCTGTGTGTGTATGTGAATGTGTGAATGTGTGTGCATATTTAAGAAACCTGGAGAAGCTTCAACTTATATAATAAAGTAATACCAGTTCACTAAAGCCTGTTTGTCAAAATTGATTAATTTGATATAATATTTCTTGCAATATGCAGGACTTTTCTTCCCCAGGAAATATGTTTTTCCCTACATTATTTATCGGTTATGGAAATGCTTTTTGTTTTGCATGTTTGATTCTTCTGATTCATGTTTGTGTTTCTTGAATTGTTAATTATTAAAGAAATTGTTTTCTACTATACATATTAAAAGATAATCCTCAAGTTATGAGTATAACTGGAACCAGAATTGCAATCTCTAAGCATTAAGTGAACAAGTTGCCAAACTCCTAGATCACAATCACATAACTGCCAGGGGGAGGAAGGCAAAATGTTTTCTGTTCACCAGAAGTGCTCTAAAGGTTGTAAAGCACCCTTTTAGAATAGAATAGAATAAAATAGAATAGAATAGAATAGAATAGAATAGAATAGAATAGAATAGAATAGAATTCTTTATTGGCCATGTGTGATTGGACATACAAGGAATATGTCTGTGGTGCATAAGTTATCAGTGTACATACAAACAAAGTGCAATAGGTCATATATCATAGATCATAGTTACAATAAAAAATCATAATATATAACCAGTGATAAATCATCGATGCCAATAAGAGAATGTTAAGTATGGTCGGTGGGTCCCATAGAGACACGAGGCTCAAGTAGTGAACAACAGCTCTTTATTAAGGAGGCAGATTCTGAGACAAAAAAAACCCCAGCCATGGCAGCCCTTTATATAGAGCTGGCTGCAGCTAGGCAGCCTATGACAATCTTTTAAGCTTGCCGCGCTTGGTTTCACCCAATCGCGGCAAGCCCTGTACAAACCAATCAGGGATGCTTATATCGTCCAATCACGGCCTGGGTCTTCCGAACCAATGGGAATGCAGGTCTGCTAGTATGGAATAGTATGGAACACCCCTCCCCTCTTGGTTCTGTCCAAGGGGCGGGGTGACGTAGTCATGCAAGTAGGCGGGTCTTCGTACCTGCCTACTTGACTTGCGCGGTTCCTAATGTCTCTGGTCATTGTCAGGTTCGGACGGGCTCCACGTCGCTCTCAAGCTTCTCGATGGAACTGCCTGGAAGGTTGAACCGGGCCTATAGCTGTGACTCCCGCCTGGTGACTCCAGGTTGGTTGAGTCATTAACTCTGCTGCTCCTGCCTGGGCTCTCTGGGCTGGTAGAGCTTGTCCGGCTGCTGCTTCCAGGTGAAGTACCCATCTGCCATGGTTCTCTGTTGGTTGGTAAGTATTGTTGGTTTAATGTTTGGTCTTTATTTAATGTGTGGGGGGGTTGTTCTGCTTACGCAGGTGTCAGTTCTTTTTCAGAGTTTGAGGTTTCCCCCTCCCCCTCTGATTTCTTGGGTAGGGTCTGGGAGGGCAAGTCTGGACCTCAGCTGGTCAATATGTCATTTCCAACACCTACCATCGGTGGTTCGAGGCGGTAAGAGTGCAGGCCCATGATTTGGGTGATTTTTGCAGGGAATCATAGTGGGTCCCCTGTAAAGTTTTTGGCAAAGACAGTGTCACCTATTTTGAAGGCGCGGTGCTTGCTGCTGGAACCCTGGGGTTTCTCCGGAGTGTAAGCAGGGTGCAGGCGATCCAGAGGTGACTGGAGTCTTCTGCCCATCAGCAATTCTGCTGGGCTCTTGTTTGTAGTGCTGTTTGGTGTGATGTGTTATAATAGGAGCATTTTGGTGACTTTCTCGTGGATGTTGTCATGCTCCATCTTTTGAAGAGTTTTTTTTCCATAAATTGAACCATGTGTTCAACTCTGCCATTTGCCGCCGGGGGTGAGCTGGTGGTGTCAATGCATGTTGGATGCCGCGATCTGCCAAGTATTGCTCAAACGCCAATGAGGGAAACTGGGGTCCTTTGTCAGAACATGCATGGCAAAAAGTTTATTTAATTTTTTGATGACAGCTTCCATGGTGGTTGATTTCATTTGCTTACTTCGAGCCAATTCGAATAAGCATCAACAGTTATTAAGAAGGTATGTCCCTTGGTTGGCCCCGCGAAGTCAATATGGATGTGTGACCAAGGGCCTCTGGGTGTCTCCAATTCTAAAGGTGGGGCTTTTGGGGGAGCCGAGTGAGTCTCTTGGCATCTGTTACAAGCGGCGACCCAGGTTTCAATTTGTTTGTCCATGCCTGGCCACCAAGCGTAGCTCCTGGCCAGGGCTTTCATACGTACAATGCCTGGGTGCCCCTCGTGTAGCAATTCTAAAACTTTTTTCTGTAATGTTTCCGGTATTACCACCCAGTCTCCCCACAAAATGCAACCCCTTTGTGAGAAGAGTTCAGTTTGTCGGTTTTTAAATGGCTTAAAGAGTTTGCTTTGCTCGCTGTCAAGCCAGCCCCTCTCCACCCAGCTGAGAACCGCACCAAGCATTTGTCCTTCTTGTTTTATGGGCAATGTCTTGTGTGGTCAATGGTGGCATGGGTAATGTTTCAATTTGCAAAATTGGTAATGTGGGTGCTGGGTCATCTTGCACATCTGGCAAGGGGGAGCGGCTTAAAGCATCGGCGTGCAAGATAGTCTTGCCTGGGCGATGTATTAATTGGTAATTATAAGCGGCAAGAAATTCAGACCATCTTGCCATTCTAGGTGACAGGATGTGTGGAGTGGGTTTGTTACCTGCCAAAATGCCAAGCAGGGGTTTATGGTCTGTAATAATCGAAAATGTCCTACCATAAATGTATTCGTGGAATCTTTTTACTGCTGAGATGATGGCGAGGGCTTCTTTGTCCAGCTGGCTGTAGTTCGTCTCCAGCTTGGACAGGGTTCTGAAAAAAATGCAACGGGAGCCTCTGTTCCATTTGGCAAAGTATGGCTTAAAATTGCACCAACATCGAAGGGAGATGCGTCGCAAGTAACAGTCAGTGGTAGGGTTTCGTTGTATTGCATGAGGACTACGTCTGAAGTCAAGAGGTTTTTTATTTGCTGGAAAGCGTGTTCCTCTCACCGTCCCCAAATCCAGGAAGCCCTTTTGTTGAGGAGTCTATGCAAGGGTTCCGTGACAGTCGCTTTCTGGGGTAGGAAAATGTTATAGAAATTAATAAGTCCAAGGAATGCTTGGAGGTTCGTTTTGTTTTTTTGGTCTGGGGGCTTCTTTGATGGCTTTTAGTTTTTTGTCGGTGGGGTGAATTCCCTTTTTGTCAAGGAGGTATCTGAGGAATTCAACCCTTTCGGTACATAATTGACACTTTTCTTTTTTTACTTTGAGGACGGAGTCTTTAAATTTTTGAAGGACTGCTCTGAGTCATTTTTCCAATTGTTTCTTATTGGGGGCTGCTATTAAAAAATCATCAAAATAGGGCACGACTCCTTTAATTCCATGCAGCAGTCTTTCCATTAGGCTCTGGAAAACCCCCGGTGCGACGCTGACTCCAAATTGGAGTCGGTTGCATTTAAATGCCCCTCAATGTGTCACAATAGTTTGAGCCTCGGCGGTTTCAGCATCAACCGGCAGTTGTTGATGGGCTTGTGCCAGGTCAAGCTTTGCAAATATTCTGCCACCCCCCCAGTGAGTGTAGGAGATGCTGGACTACTGGCACGGGGTAGGCACTCTGCTGCAAAGCATGGTTGAGGGTGGCCTTGTAGTCTTCACAAATTCTCAGGGAGCCATCTGGTTTGATGGGGGTGACAATTGGTGTTTCCCATCGGGCATGGTCGATGGGTTCTAATACGCCTTGCACTATGAGCTTATTTAATTGCTCATCTATTTTCGGCTTGAGTGCAAATGGCACTCGGCACGGTTTGAGGCGGATGGGAGCGATGTCAGGGCTGATTAAAGGAGATTGGGGACCCCTTGTACTTGCCTAAGGTGTCCTCAAAGACCTCTTGGAAGTCTCGTACTAGTGTCGCTTCCCAGTCTTCGTCATCTGTGTGGTTGATGCCTGCCATCTCGATCCCCAGGGGTGCGAACCATTGCAAACCGAGTAGGTTGGGGCAGTCCTTATCAACGATTGTGAGTGGTAGGATGCTGGTATGGTTTTTAAAAGAAATCTTGAAGAGTCCTGTACCAGCGACTGGGATGCGGTTCCCTTGATAGTCTCTTAAAATCAGTTTCTGGTCGTTTGGTTCTTCGCGGCGTATGGTGGGTATCAGGCGTTTTATGGTCTGCCAAGATACCATAGAGAGGTAGGAGCCAGAGTCTACTTCCATGGTGCATGGATGGTTCTCGATGGCGACCTCAACATGTATCTTCCGTGTGTCTATTGGTGAAGCGTGGCCAATGATGACTGTTTGGTGCGTTTCTTCCCTTCTTGGTGTATCTATGAACTTCTTAGTTCGGTTGTCCCGATTCCATCTGCTGTCAGTCGGGTGGTCCCGGTTTTTGGAGGGGGTGCCCTCTAGTCTTCTCAGGCTGTTTCCTCGATGCCGGGGGCTGAAATCTCTTTTGTCGCGGCATACTTTGGCGATATGCCCTTGTTTCTCGCTAAAACAGCAAACGGCGTCCAGGAATTTGCATTCGGAACGCGGGTTATTCCCTCCACAGCCAGCACACTGGTACCTTGACTTACGACTGCACCGGTCTTGCCGTTCACGATCTGACTGAAGTTTGTGAATTTCTTCCTCTTCGCTATCAGAAGGGGATTCAATGTCGCCATGGTGTGTGGAGGCTGCAAGTTTTTCTGTTGCAATGGTCATCTCGCTGGTTGAATGGCAGTCAGTTCCATTTGAACGCCGCATTCTCACCGCTGACTTACAGGTGGCTTTGGCTGCGGTGGCTTCGGCTATGGCATCGGAGAGGGAGGTGTCCCCTTTTGCCGTTAATCTGCTTTGAAGCATCAGGTCTTTCAGGCTGAGGATGACCTGGTCACGCATGGCCTCGTCCAGGTTAGCGAATCCGCATAGACCTCCTAGGTCCCTCAGGTCAGCTACGAACTCACTGATGCTCTCACCCTCACGCTGGTCTCGCTGATAGAAATTGTGCCTTCGGATGGGTGTCGGCACGGCTGGAGCATAGTGGTTCCCGAGGATGGGAACTCGGGTGTCCCAATCCATCGTCTTGACATCTGCGGGCTTCGCTAATGTCTTAGCCATTTTAAGACAGTGGGCCCGCAATGCGTTAAGAAGACTGCTTGCTTCTTGCTGCCAGTAGCGTCTTTTAAGTTATTGGATTCCAAAAACATTTGGAAGCGATCAATGTAGGACTCCCAGTCCTCACTGTCTGGGTTGAATGGTGCGGGCAGCGCGGCACTGCTGGCCATTTTGCTGGTGGTCTTAGCGCTGTCTGCCACGTGCTGATCAACCTTGTTGTCTCAGAATCTCATCCTCGTCTCCAGTGTTAAGTATGGTCGGTGGGTCCCATAGAGACACGAGGCTCAAGTAGTGAACAACAGCTCTTTATTAAGGAGGCAGATTCTGAGACAAAAAAACCCCCAGCCGCGGCAGCCCTTTATATAGAGCTGGCTGAGGCTAGGCAGCCTATGACAGTCTTTTAAGCTTGCCGTGCTTGGTTTCACCCAATCGCAGCAAGCCCTGTACAAACCAATCAGAGATGCTTATATCGTCCAATCACGGCCTGGGTCTTCCGGACCAATGGGAATGCAGGTCTATGAGCCTGCTAGTATGGAACAGAGAACATAATAGGAAAGGTGAGAAGATGAGAAAGATGAGAACATGAGAAAGATAATATCAATGCAGCCTATTACGTGGATAAATATCTTTAGGCCTAAGACGGTGCTATGAAAATTAGGTGTTTAGCAAAGTGATGGCATGGGAAGAAAACTATATCTGCGTTTAATTGTTTTGGCATGTAATGCCCTACCTATAGTGGCATCCAGAGGAGAGAAGAAACATTTTATGTCCAGGATGTAAGAGTCTGTAGATCTTTTCTCAGCCCTATTTCTGGCTGTGCAATGTACAGATCATTGTAACTTCAAACAATTATTTACTTACTTACTTTATTTTATTGTCATTGCACCTCGTACAATGAAATCAAATACCACCTTCAGTGCACATCATAACCATGAGTATGAAAATAAACACAAACACACATCCTTCACCTTTCACACATTGAACTTGAAACCCCTGACACCACACCAACACTGCATTATACAGCAGAATTCAAAACAGCTACTGCCCTGGATAGAAGCTTTTTTCCAGGCTATTTGTCCTTGTTTTTATTATTCTGTACCATCTGCCAGATGGTAATAGTTCAAAAAAAGGATTCCCAGGATGAGATGGATCTTTGAGAATGTTTTGAGCTTTCTTAAGGCAGTGGGAGCTATAAAGCTCTTCTAAAGTGGGGAGAGGGCAACCAATGATCTTCTGGGCAATGACATTAACCCTCTGAGGTGCTTTCCTATCTGCCACTGTGCAATTGGCAAACCATACAAAGGTGCAGTATGTTAAAATGCTCTCTATGGTGCAGCAGTAGAAGGTCACCAGCAGTTTCTCATTCAGTTGTTGTTTTCTGAGAAGCCTCAAGTAGTATAATCTCTGCTGAGCCCTTTTGACCAGGGCTGCAATATGGGCACCCCAGGTCAGGTCCTCTTTTAGGGTAACACCCAGAAACTTAAAAGTGGCCACTTGCTCCACTCGGTCTCCATTGATAAGTAAGGACTGGATGTCTGATCTGTTCCTTCTATAACCCACTATAAGCTCCTTGGTCTTACTGGTGTTGAGGACCAAGTTGTTGTCTTCACACCATGAAAGCAACAGGTCCACCTCATCTCAGTAGGCAGACTCATCCCTGTTAAGTTTGAGCAATGAGAGGCTGAACCAGAGCATGAGTGCAACAGTACTTTATTTTACAAATAAAGGGCTGACCGTGCTTGCCAAGCCTGGAACTGGCTCGCAGCAATCAGCAGCCAGTTGGACCCCGCAGCCTGCTTTTATAGCTGGCTGCTGGGGAGAACTGACCAATGGGAATGGGGGAATAACGCCCACACAAGTGAGTGGACCTGAGTGAGAACTCCTTGAGTCCTCAGGACATAACACCCCTTCCCCCCAGATGCGAACACGCATAGTCCTTGAGGTAGATGGGGGGTTTGTGTTGGCGCCCGGAGCGGCGCAACTCGGGAACATTGTCTGACTGTTCGGTATCAGTCTGTGACGGTTGAGCTGGCATAGTGTCGCCAACACTCTCTCTGGACTGGGCATCCTCGGAAACCACCGGGTTGGTTTCTGGAGTCAAACTCTCGTGGGTTGGATCCGGTTGATCAACTCTCTGGGCGCTGTTGTCCGAGTTTGGGCTGACCGGAACGACCGCTGGCGCAGACTGGTCACTGGGTGCGGTGTGGCTGGGTGGCGGATGGGACGGTTCCCCTTCGACTGGAGACTCTGGATTCTTGTTTGCGAGGTTGCTGAGGCGCCTTCTGAGTTGGTCTATGTGTCTCCTCCAGACGCGACCATCCTCCAGCCTGACTCTATATGATCTCGGCCCGGTGACGGCGATGACCTCGCCCGGAATCCAAAGTGGGTCCCCAGCGAAATTCCTTGCGAATATCGGCTCCTGTAACATAAAATGTCTAACCCCCGAAGTGGAAGCGAGGGGAGAGTCAGGGCAGTATTGTGGGTGCAGTCTATCTAATACAGTCCTCAGGCGCCGGCCCATCAGAAGTTCCGCTGGGGACTTATTGGTGACTGCACAGGGGGTTGAGTGCTGGCTCATCAGGAACCGTGAGAGTTTGTGGTGCCAGTCATCTCTGCCAAACCTAGCGAGGGCCTCTTTGGTGGTCCTGACGGCCCTTTCAGCCAACCCATTACTCGCAGGGTGAATGGGGCTGTTAAAATGTGGCGAATGCCTAGGTTGGCTGCAAAACGGCTGAATTCTACTGATGCGAACTGTGGGCCATTATCGGAGACCAAGGAGTCGGGTAGTCCATGTGTAACGAACAGGCGCGTTAACACGTTGGTGATTGCTAGTGTGGTGGTCGTGGATAGCTGCGCCACGTCTATCCACTTGGAATAAGCGTCCACGACCACTAGGAACATCTTTCCATGCACGGGGCCGGCCAGATCGATATGGATTCTAGACCAAGGGGCGCTGGCGCTCTCCCATCTGGTAGGGGTGGCGATGGGGGGAGCAGGACGGGATTCCTGGCAAATGCTGCAGGAACTTACCCAATTGACAATGTCCTCGTCTAGACCCGGCCACCACACGTAGCTGCGTGCCAACGCCTTCATTCTCACAATGCCGGGGTGTCCCTCGTGCAATGCTTCCAGGACTCGGGTACGCAGCGAGGTCGGGATGACCACTCGAGTGCCCCACAGTAGACAACCCTGCAAACTGGACAGCTCCTGCATGCGAGTCTTAAAGGGTGCGAATTTGTTATCAACATTGCCTCCCGGCCACCCCCTCCTCACCCAGTCGAGCACCTGGGCGAGCGTTTGGTCTGCCTTGGTTTTGGCGGCGATGTCAAGGGTGGTGATGGGCAGGTCCAACTGGGTGATTTCAAAAATGGCATTGACAGGAGCTGGGTCTTCAGCCGGAGCGGGTAAGGGGCAGCGACTGAGTGCGTCAGCGTGGGATAGAGTTTTGCCCGGGCGGTGGATAAGTTTGTATGAGTAGGCCGCTAGGAAAAGCGTCCACCTTGTCATCCGAGGGGAGAGGACTTGAGGTGTCTGTTTGTCGCCGGCCAGTAGGCCCAGGAGGGGCTTATGGTCGGTGACCAGTTCGAAGAAGTGGCCAAAAAGGAATTCGTGAAACTTTTTCACGGCTGCAACAGCTGCTAGGGCTTCCTTGTCTATTTGGCTGTAATTTCGCTCCGTGGCCGAGAGCGTCCTGGAGAAAAAGGCGATGGGGGCCTCGGCGCCATTGGCGAGTCGGTGACTAAGGACCGCCCCAATTCCAAAAGGGGATGCGTCTGCTGCCAGTACTAAAGGAAGGTTGGGGTCGAATTGGATGAGCACTGCCTCTGACGTAAGTAGTGATTTGACGGCGTTAAACGCCTGGTCTTCTTTGTGCCCCCAGTGCCACGGTGACTTTTTGTCTAGTAATCTGTGTAGGGGTTCGGCTACTGAGGCTTTATGGGGCAAAAAGGATGCATAAAAGTTTAGGAGCCCCAAGAAAGCTTGTAGCTCCGTTTTGGAGGTCGGTGTGGGAGCTTCGTGGATCGCCCTGACCTTGGACTCCAGGGGGTGAATGCCAGAGGCGTCAATTTTATAACCCAGAAAGTCCACCTGTCTAGTGGCAATGGCGCATTTTTCTTTTTTTAACTTGAGGCCATGCTGTCTGAACCTCTCTAACACTGCTCGCACTCTCTGGAAGAGTTGGGGTCTGTCCCTGGCCGAGACCAAGATGTCGTCGAAGTAGGGTACTACACCAGGGAGGCCCTGTAAAATCCGCTCCATGAGGGATTGAAAAATACCCGGGGCAACACTTACGCCAAATTGGAGACGCTTGCATCGGAAGGCACCCCTGTGAGTGACGATGGTCTGAAGTTCCGCTGTTTGGTTATCAACAGGGAACTGTTGATATGCTTGAGACATGTCCAATTTAGCAAAAATACTGCCCGGTTCGAATGTGTGCAATAAGTGCTGAATGACGGGCACGGGGTAGGCGCTAACTTGTAAATATTTATTGATTGTTGTCTTGTAGTCCGAGCAAATTCTCAGGCTACCATCTTTTTTGAGGGGTGTGACAATGGGCGTCTCCCACTTGGCGAAATCTGTTGGCTCAATGACCCCTTGTTTTAGTAGTTTATCCAATTCAGCGTCTAGTTTTGGTCGAATAGCAAATGGAACTCTACGTGGTTTTAATCTGATTGGGACTGCCTGGGGGTCAACGGTGAACGAGATGGGGGTTCCATTATAACACCCCAGCTCCTCGCTGAACACATCTGCGTAGTCAGCGAATAAGGAGTCAGTGTCTGAGGTTGAGACAGCATGGACTCCTGTTAACCCTAGGCCGAGGTGGGGAAACCAATCGAGCCCCAATAAGGTGGGTAGATTGCCGTTAACTACCACTAGAGGTAGGTGGCCTTTAAAAGCTCTAAAACTGACAAAGAACTTGCCTCTGCCGATCACGGGAATGGCCTTCCCCTGGTAGTCCTTCAGACCGAACTGGCATCTCTGAAGCCGGGTAGTAGATAGGCTGGGGTGGAGTCTCTTGAGGGTGTTCCACGAGATTATTGAGAGCGCTGACCCTGTGTCAACCTCCATGTGGCACGGTTTACCTTCTAGGGAAACGGAGAGAGAAATTTTACTAACAGAGTGGCAAGTACGCCTGGCAAGGCGGTGCGTGCGACAGTTTAATACTTGCCTCTGTGGTCCCGGTGCGAGGACGGGGGTCTTTGTGCAGCGCTTTGGGGGGCTTGGCAGACTCTCGCAATGTGCCCCCTCTTATGGCAGTTGTTGCAAATGGCTCCTTTAAACTTGCAGGTGGCCCTTTGATGTGATCCCCCACAGGCTAGGCACAGGGTGATGTGCTTGGGTGGACCGGTGTATTCTTGTTTGGCCCCTACCTGTGACCGTCTGTCATTGGTGAGGCGATGGACATCGTTCTCATCGTTGTGGCCTTCCTCCGCTTCCACCTCTTCGGAATGGACTGGGAACGCTGCTAGCTTGGTGCTTGGGCCCTGAATTTCGGTGGCTGAGTTCGTTGCTAGCTCGGCTGCTAGGGCCTCCTCTACCGCTTGCGCGAGGTTGAGGTCTTTTTTAGCTAGCAGTCGCCTCTGCAGGTTGAGATCCTTGACCCCACAAACCAATTGATCGAGGAGCATGTCCTCCAGGTATGTTCCAAACCCGCAGTGCAGGGCTGCTGTTCTGAGGGCGGCCATATATTGGTTGATGGTCTCCTTACTTGATTGCTTCCTCATTCGGAACGTGAACCTCCTGGCGATTTGTGAAGGCCTGGGAGCGTAGTGGTTTGTGAGGATCTCAAGCAACTCGGACCACGGAACGTTTTTTAATTCTCTCGGCGCCACGAGTGCTGCAGCGGTATCGTAAACGGTGGCTCCGCAGTAGATTAGGAAATAGGATTTTTTCCGATGCTCTCCCGCATCCGACAGGCCGACCGCATCGATGTAATGATTGAAACGGTTCTTATACGATTCCCACTTCTCTTCGTCTGGTTTAAACGCCGGGAATACTGGATTGGAACTCATGGTGCTGGAACGGCTGGGCTACCTGCGGGAGAAATCTCTCTGGGACTACGAACGCTCGTGAGTTACTAGTGATATCAGCTCTGGAGAGGTTTTTTGCTACCCTCTCTTTCTCTCTCTCTGGGTTACCACGTTGGCTGCTAGCCGTTGGAGGTGTCCTGATTTGCGCCAAAAAAAAAAAAGTGGGCGTTAATGACTCTCTACAGCGCTGTGCTGTGATTCCTACTGGCTCAAAATTCAAATGACACCCGTTTGAATTTCGCGCCAAATGCAGAGCGGCTGCGGCTCGCAGCGCTTCACTTTCCCCGTAGCGAGGCTAACAAGCGGCTACAGACGCTTCTAACTATTTGACTCAGACCGCTTTCTCTGGCTGTGAATCTGCGTTTGCTCTTTTTGATCACTCGTTTCGCTAGCTGACCGCTCTCTCTGGCTGCGGATCAGCGTTTCCCTTGTTGCCAGCCGATCGCTCTCTCTGGGCTGTAGATCGGTGGCTAGTGACTCAGCGGTTGCAAGGTGCTTCTGGTAGCCATCCCATCCTCGTCGCCAGTGTTAAGTTTGAGCAATGAGAGGCTGAACCAGAGCATGAGTGCAACAGTACTTTATTTTACAAATAAAGGGCTGACCGTGCTTGCCAAGCCTGGAACTGGCTCGCAGCAATCAGCAGCCAGTTGGACCCCGCAGCCTGCTTTTATAGCTGGCTGCTGGGGAGAACTGACCAATGGGAATGGGGGAATAACGCCCACACAAAGTGAGTGGACCTGAGTGAGAACTCCTTGAGTCCTCAGGACATAACAATCCCCCTCAGAGATAAGTCCCACCACTGTTGTATCATCTGCAAATTTAGCAATAGTATTACTAGTGTGAGTGGGGATGCAGTCATACACATAAAGAGTATAAAGTAAGGGACTCAACACGCAACCCTGTGGTGTACCAGTGTTAAGAATAAGGGCTGAAGAGGTATGATTACCTAATCTGACCCTCTGTGAGTGGCCAGAGAGGAAATCTATAATCCAAAGGCAGATTGAATTAGAAAGCCCAAGGTCCAGAAGTTTAGACACTAGTCTATGTGGAAGAATTGTGTTAAATGCAGATTAAGTTAAATGATTGGTTGTAAGTTGAAGACTACCTGTAATTAAAAATCTACAATGACTCCAGAACTTCTTTCTACTTGAAGATGCTATCTGTGTTTCATGCCCAAATTAGGGCCTTGCCCATTAACACTTATTTTTCATCAGCTATAAACTCTACTATCCATGCCTTGTTCACTGAAGTCCAACATCTCACTGTGAATATTTGTTACCAACAAATGGTTTATCATTCAAATATTTCAGGAAGGTCAGAAAAACTTTAAATGGAAGGATGTGAAGGCTATAGCCTGCAGATTGAAAATTATGAATTATGCTTGTAGTCCAATGTGCTTGGGGCAGGATGTGATGAACAGCTGATCAGAAACAGCCCTTGTTAAACATTTTCAATGGAAAAACTGGAAAGTGGGTGTTTGTACTGTCAAAACAAGAATTTAGCTTAATTATTTTATAATAATTCTTTGTGTGACATTAAACATGTTGCATTTGTCTGATGATACTTTTGTCAACTTGTAAAACATTTGTATGCCTGTTTTCAAGTTGCTGGAAATAAGGGATGGGGAAAACATGTGAGTTATTATTAAATTTCTAGAGAATTGAGCTCTGGAGTGGAGACGGTAACTGCTAAGTTTTAAAAATAGATTCCAACCACAAAACAATCAATTAAGAAATATCTTAAAATGCTAGCAGAAAATCCAGGTAAATTTGAATACTAATGTTTGTTTCAGGAAGTTTGTCAAAGAAATGAAACATTGGCTCCTCTCCTGAAAGTAACTACAGTTAGTCCTCAACTTATGACCACAATTGAGCCTTTCTGTTGCTAAGTAAAACATTTGTTAAGTGAATTTTTCCCTAATTTATGACTTTTCCTGCCACGGATGTTAAATGAATCACTGTAGTGTTCAATTAGTAATACGGTCATTAACTGAATCTGGTTTTCCCATTGACTGCTTGCCTGGAGGTTATAAAAGTTGATCACATGACCCCGGGACACTGCACCTGTCTAAATATGAGTCACAGGTGTCAAGTGTCTGAATTTTAATCATGCGACCATGAGTCGTATGTGTGAAAAATGATCATAAGTAGGGGTGGGATTCAATTTTTTTAGCAACCAGTTCTGTGGGCATGGCTTAGTTGGTGGGCATGGCTTGGTGGTCATGTGAGTGGGTAGGCATGGCTTGGTGGTCATGTTATTGGTTGGGTGTGGCCAACTCAATATCATTCACATCGAGGCACCATCTCCTCTCCTGGCCTCTCATGACTGTGGGCATGCTGCAACAGTCATAAATGTGAAAAATTGTTATAAGTCACTTTTTTCAGTGCCATTGTAACTTTGAATGGTCACTCCACACAAGTAAAGTACCAGCAAAGAAGTTTCGTCCTGCCAAGAATGTAATAAGGGTTAATGGAGAGGCAGTTTCTATAAGCAACACCAGAATGTTTCCTTCCTGCCATTCTTACAGGATTAGGCCAGTAATTTCTTCTAACAACCGGTTCTCTGAACTGCTTAGAATGTTAACAACTGGTTCTAGCAAATATGTGTGAACTGGTAGAATCCCACCCCTGATCATAAGTCACTTTTTTCAATGCCATTGTAATTTTATTTATTTATTTAGAATATGGAAAATACATGGACTCAAATGGTTCAAATGTTAATGTCCAGTCCACCCAGCCATTCAAGGACAGGGTGGTTTATGTTGAAAATATCAGAACTTGGAATGGTGTAAACTCGTAATGATAATTCGGACACAATCTGATATTTTGTCGAGGACACCACAGTCACACTGAGGGGTAGGCACAAGGCCCCACATAAACAAGGAGTCCTGGCAGACACCATGTTGGGTACAGATCCTGTTCAAAGTTGATCAGTGCTAGTGAGAAAGGTCAAAACCTGACACCTTTTGTGTAGGGTCAACTCCATAAACTGCCTATATCTGGATATTCTCCTATAACCGTTGTTAGGAATAACAAGGTTACCTAACGTAGTTTGGGTAAAATAATATATATAAACTATGATAGTAAGTTTAAGTGTGTGTCACTTTAAACTGCAAAGCATGTAGTTTTTGGGTGCGGTTGTGAAACTGCCATAAGAGGGAGCAAGAGAACCTGCTGGATTGCTGGATTGATGGTTTGATAACTGCGTGTTCCCTGCTGCTGAGTTTTTTGAACGTCGAAGGAAGAAAGGAGGTTTGACTTCTTCATATCTCTACTGTGAGGAGATATATTACTGGACTGATATTTGTAAGTTTACTGACCTCTTTTTTTCAATACTGGACTTTGCAACTGAATAATCCCCAGACGGACTGAACTAGTGAATGATATATGGACTGTTTGACTATGCTAAAACTCTTACTGGAATAAACTATTTAACTAGCACAGTGTATCTGTTTTACTGAGTGTAAGCTACAAAAACATTTATCTCACATATTTGCCTGCCTGCCTGCCTGCCGTGCACATTCTGCTAGGGTGTATCCCTAACAACCGTGATGGTGAACCTATTTGTCATTACACTAAGAAAAAGGTTGGGCCTGTTCAGAAGTGGAAGAAGATAATCCTTTTAATTAAACAAAACTACTTTTGTGATATGAAACTTTTACAAGTATCATCCATACTTTCTATTGCTGTTGCTGGTGTGTCCAATGTTTGGTGTTAATGAAAGAGGAAGCTTGATAACTAGAAATGTCTTAATTTAAAAATAGGGATGGGGGGATAGAGCAGTGATAGCGCACTGTGTTGGATTAGATAAATTAATGAAATATGTTAGTGATGTTTCTCCACTTATGAGAGGGTTCTTTATTTATTTCTTTGAATACTTAGGATGAAGTTATATTTCTCCTTCTTCTAGACAAGGGTCTCAAACTCGATTTTATTAAGGGCTGCTTCAGGGATATGTTTTACCTCAGAGGGCTGAGGGGGAATGGCCATGATGAGGGTAGGTGGAGTCATGGTGGGTGTGACATGGGTTGCCCACCATGGCCATGCCTCCCAGCCCTCCAGATGGGTGGGACCATGGTTGATGTGTTGGGGCACCTGTGGTGGCCAAGTGCTAATGCAGGACTTCCCTCACTCACTCTCATAATCTCCTTCCTTCCTTCCTTCCTTCCTTCCTTCCTTCCTTCCTTCCTTCC